>JBAJNP010001113.1:0-68980 GCA_036877545.1 Yasuhikotakia modesta
TTTGATAATGTGAATAAAATGAAAAGAAGGATTCCATCTTTCGTCTGCTCTGTTCTCAGCTCCTCTTCTCGTCTCCCCTCAGACCCCATTCCTCCATCTTCCTCTTTCATCTTCACTAGAGGAGCTGTGCAGCTGGTAGATATGGAAGCAGTTTTCCTAAGGGGGTTTTTACCTCACAACTGTTAAAGCAGTTATTCAGTGGTTATAGCATGAGAAACACATCAGCTCAACTTTTGATTCGTGACTGAGCTTTAAAGAGACCTCAGAGAATCTCGCCACTAAAGTTCTTGTGCTGGAGTGTTTTTTTTTTTTATTTCTGTCACTTTTCGAATTATCCCCAGTTAAAAGACTTGTTGATGATGATTTGTGTTTTCTTTGTAATTTCAGATTTGATGGAAATTTTAATGCCAATGTTTCGAAGACCATCAGCTGTGATCGCCTCTCCCCTACTGTCAGTAGCCGAGCTTTCAACCCAGGGCGAGACCTTAACTCTGGTATGCTACACACACACACACACACACATAACACACACAACACACACAAACTAGGCTTCTAAATCAAAAGCCAATTTTCACTAGTAGATGCCATAGCAACCATTCACATTGCTTTTCTGACATAAAATCTTCAAACGTCTGGCCTCATTTGTCCACTTTCTGGCTTCACACACATTCACTCTCACTCCAGATTATCCCAATTCATCTTCATACACATGCTTATTTTTGTAAAGTTGTCATTAGGAGTTCATGTTACCGCTCCTTAATTTGTCATTGAATACTGACCCCTCTAACCACACTGGCAGTCACCAGTTACATTTGATCCATGTTAGTCTAAACATTTTTGAACAGAGGAGGGTGGAGGGAGAGGGGAACAATTGAGAGAGATGAAAAACCTGGAGAATAGAGGAGTAAAGCAGATACACAGATATTGGTTTATGGGTTTATGAGATATTGTGAGGTTTTATGGCATGTTATGGGGATATGGGCTCTTTGTTTCAGCCTTTACTGGTTTTCATGTCTTTGTTTATTACCTAGAGTTCTTTTGGGTTGTTTTGAGTGTCAAATCATAACATTTTTTCCAGGCACACAGCTGTAAGTTCACTGTGGTTAATGGTGAAAGTGGTCGCAGTTATAGAACATTTGGTGTTTAATTTGCAGTGAGAAAGAACAGGATATTTGACCTGTAAAATTTTACTGTGGGTGGGGCTAAACAGCATAATTTGTATATACAGTTGACCACATAGAAAATCAGTGCATAAATATTGGGACATATTTCCTCCCCATACAATTATGACATGCCTCCCATAGACCCATTTGTCATATACTGTTGCCATTTGCATGTAAGCTTTAGCATGTAGAAAGAGCATAAGAGTTTCATTACTGTAATTTAGTTTCATATTCACCAAAATATAATTTGAGTCCACCCAAAACAGTAGCCCACACCCCTTTTTGGCTCACTTTTTAAAATCAACTTTGATTTATTTTCTACATACTATTAAGATTTACATTTCATCTTGAGACACAACACTCACATTCCTGTTCTCAGAACCAGTATACACTTGGAAATATACAAAAGCATTCCTAATGTTTGAGTGAGAGAGGTTTAGAAGAGAAAAGCAGACAGGTGATTCTTTAAAATTCCAAAATTGTCTAAGTTGACAAGAAGCCAGAAAACTGACAGCAATGTAGTCAGTGTGGATTTTAAGGGTATTGAAAGTGTGGAGGAAATGAGGGGCTCTCACTTCATGACTGTGGTTCTCAGCTATTCTAAACACTGGATGTTGGATTAAGCACTCTGGGGCGACATATGTGTATGGTTTTAAAGCCGTCAACTTGCTTCAAAGTTCCTGTTTATACTTTGGGTGCAGATTGATGGCAGCATCGCTCTAATGTGAGGCTGGGACGCCTGTTCATGCTTAGCGTCCATTTTTCTCACTCTACAGGTTTCTACAGTAATTTGATTAATTATGTTTGGATTGATTTGAATTGGGAAAGGCTGTTCTGTGTCCCTGCAGGTCTTTACATTAGCATATACACTCATAAACCATCTCGTGTATTATGTATATTCTGTCTCATCTGGTATTTTCTGTGTATTCTTTGCTATTAGATAAAAAGCCAGTAATGTTTAGAACTGTAGAATGGGCAGCAGGAGGTCTAGTGTGTGTGTGTGTGTGTGTGTGTGTGTGTGTATATACATATATATATATACAGATCAAGCACCACACACACACTTGTGGTTATTAAACATATATTTAAAAAACCATTGGCATTAATAGGGAACTGGTACTCCTGAACAGCTTCCATTCTTCTTGGAAAGCTTTCAACTACATGTTGGAACATGGCTGTAGAGATTTGCTTCCGCTTTGACACAAGCGGTCGCTGAGGTTGTTCCAGTTCATTCCAAAGGCGTTCAGTTTACCTCAGGTCAGGGCTTTGTACAGGCCAGTCAGATTCTTTTACACTAGACTCAGTAAATTACTTCTTTATGGACCTTAGTTTTTGCATGGACCTTGATGCTGGAAACAGAAAGAACCCTCCCCTAAACTGTTGCCACAAAGTTGGAAACACACATTTACATAGGCTTTTATCCAAAGCAACTCACAGTACATTCATTTCATTCAATTTATCGGTATGTGTTTCCTGGGAATCGAACCCACAACCTTTGCACTGCAATACCAAGTGAACTAAAGGAAATACATTTTTTAGTACATAACTTTTTTGGTCATGTAATATATCAGAGCTTTGCTTGTTTTTCTTCCTGAAAAGCAACAGCGCTCTGTTAAAAGGAGAAGTGTGAGTGGCCTTTCTGTATTAATAACAACACCAAATGTATTTAAAGTAGAATAATTTTGTTTTTTAACTGGTTATTTAAAACGCTTCCTCTTTTCAATTGCATTTTGAAAAGGTAGAGCCCCACCCCCAACTTATGCTATTGGTTGAGCTTGCTAAAACAAATAGCACCATAGTAATTACACTGCTCAGAACATCAGCTTGTGAATGGCTTATAGTTGTCTGCACCAGGACAGGACAACACAGGTAATTTATAGAGTCTTTTACCTCTGTCGGTTGTCTTAGCTCTCATTCATCCTCTTTATATGACTCAAAATCCCTATTTAGCAGTGGCTGTGAAAAGATCTGAGTAATCTTGGCTTAAGCACTTTTTGAAATGGATATAATCAGACGTGTGCACTCAGGGAATTCATAGGCACGCAAACTTCAGCCATCATGTGAGTCTCTCGCCCATTTCTAACGTCACCTCTAATCCTTTAAAACCACGGCTGCGGGCTCGAGTATTATGACCCCTGGCTCAGGTGGGATCGCTGTTCAGCGGTTGACCCCGTAATAATTTCTGACTCATGTTAGTGGTCCCTCTTGACTGTCTCTGTTCCACTAACTCTTATACTTTCTTATTCTTCTTCCCACTTTTGGTCCTCTTTTGCCGGCTCTTGTAAAGTAAATAAACACTTAAATTGATGAGTGCTTAAATTGAGTGTTTGGAAAGGATCAGCTTGTCTGTGTCAGTCTGGGTTCGGGCCATCACACAGCTGGGGCCCTTTCAGCTGAAACAAACCCTATTGCCTGTATGCAGAACCTAAAAAAATATTTCCCCCATAAATAACATTGTGTCATTAGTTTCTTACCCTCATGTTGTTCCAAAGTTGTATGGGTTTTGTTGCTCAGTTGTACAGTGAGAGAAAATGGTATGCAGAGCCTGTTATGCTTGTTTATGTTTGTTTTTGTAGCTTTAAATGTTTATAACATAACTGTATATTTATGCTTTCTTACTGACTTTAGTGTTGGCTGACAACCTCAAGTCCAATCCAGGGATCAAATGGCAGTACTTCAGCTCAGAGGAGGGTATTTTTACTGTGTTTCCTGCTCACAAGTTCCACTGCAAGGGCACATACGAGCATAGAAGCAGGTAAAAGCTTTAACACACACACACACACATTCACTCACACTCTGAACACTGAGGTACCCTACAGCAAGGTATTGAATCCCATGATGCACTGGGGGTATAGTAGTACTTGGGGCCTAATTGGCAATGTTTTTGTTGACTTTCTCTGACATGTGTAAATACATTTCAAAAATAAATAACACACACTAGGTTGACATTTGTTTCGAAATGGAGCATTTGAACCAAGTTATTCCAAATTTACTAAATTTAAATAATATATATTTTCTGCATCAAATGTTTGTACACTTACAGTAACTGTACTAAGTAGGCCTAATAATTTGGAACATCATGTATATTGTCTATTTAAAATTTAGAATAGAAGAAGAAGAATTTGTCCTGTTTTATTTCAAAATAATGGATTTTTCCTGCCCCTTTTCCAGTTTTAGCCGCAGAGCCACTTATTCCCGATTTGGCTAAATGCTCAAAAGCTGTGAAAGTTAACCATTCTTCCATCTATCTGTCACAAACACCTACAGGTTTCCCATCTTGTGTGGCAGGGCATAAATTACATTCTTGGGATAGTTTTAGGTCTTTTAAACTGGGTTACAATAAGACCCATGCCCTTGCTTGGAATGCAGAGTCGCCTAGCTAAAGCCCTCTGGAATCTGCCACTCAGAGTTGTGGGCACTACTGTATGTGTCCGTGCTGAAAGATGGGCTAATTTTGCTGCAGTTCCCACAGATTTTCTCCTCCTCCTCCAGCGAATTGCACAAGAAACTTACGCAGGCCCACTTGTAGGATGTTATAGAGTAGAATATTTAGCGAATATGGCATTCATTGTAAATGTCTTTACATTCTTAAGCTGCCCAGAATTTAAGTGAATTTTCTTCCAAAAGCAACACAACGAGGAGCTGGATTTCTTGCATAAACATCGTAGTGAGGAAAGCGGGAGTTGCGCCAATATAACGTTTGGCGCGTTGACGTTGGGGTCCAGGAAACGTGCTTGTGCGTGGTTCTTGCATTTTGTAAATAAACTAGCGATTACACAGCCAAGCTGATGCTGCTCTCTGCCTGTTTAAAATTCTCTGTGATGACTCTATGCTGAAAAAATCAGGCATATTTTGCCACCTCAGCCCCTGAAATCAAAAATTGTTCTGATACTGCATTGTTTCTGTGTAAATGCAGCTTAAAATTGTTATCATCATGACTTCATTACATAACTTAGTTTCATGTTTGGAAGTATAGTTACATGTTCATATAACTTTTCATGCTTTATATTCTCTTACTAAAAAATAATTTCATTAAATGCAATTGTTTATACAGTTGCAGCATTCAGTAGTGCATTTATATGCCACTTCACATGCAGTTTCTGTGCCACCTTTGCAGATGAATTACAGTTTAATGCAACTTTTCTTTGTCTTTGTGCGTTTATAGGCCTGTATATGTTTCAGCAGTAAGACCGCAGTCAAAGCACATAGTAGTTATCATAGACCACGGTGCCTCTGTTACTGAGACTCAGCTCCAGATTGCGCGTGATGCTGCGCTTATCATCCTCAACTCCATTGACGAACATGATAAAGTAAGGAAGTAACGTGGTCTTCGTACCACATAACCATTGGCTGTTTAAAACTTGCCTTTATTGCTAAAGATAAACATTTTCTCTTTCCTAGATCTCAGTGTTGACAATAGCAGATATGGTACGTTCTTGCTCTCTGGATCAGTGCTACAAGAACTTCCTCTCACCTGCTACCAGTGAGACGAAGAGGAAGATGAGCACCTTCATCAACAACTTGAAAGCTTCTGACAGCTCTACCCAGCATGCACAGGGTTTTCAGAAAGCCTTTCAGTTGTTGAGGAACACAAATAACATCACCAGACAGCTAACCAGTAAGAGACAAAGCTTATATGTAGCTTATGTGGTTGTTTGAAATCCTGCATGCAAATTTTACGAGCATAGAAGCAGGTAAAGGCTTTAACACAAACACACAGACAGATTCACATTCACTCACACTCTAAATTTGATTAACTAAACTTTAAACTTTAAACCAAAAGCTTTCGTATAGCTTAAACAAGTGAGCATAAAAAACACTACCGTACAGGGTTAATGGTATTGTAAAGTTGTGTAGTTAACATATACAATTGGATTGATTAATAGATTGATTTTTCCTTCACAGACACAGACATGGTGATAATCTACCTGTCGTCAGGCATCACCTCACGAGACTCATCCGAGCATGAAAAGAGAGCGACACTTAGTGTCGTCAAAGAGGAAAACCGCCACCTCAACAACTCCGTCATGATCCTCACTTACGCTCTCATGAACGGTGGGACATCGCAGATGGATGAGCCTTTTCATTGGCTTTTGTCTCTTGGTCCACATGAACTTTCATTTACAGCTCCTGGAGAGCACCTGTGTGCATGTTTGTGCTTTTTCAAAACATGCTCAGCTGTTTGTGCATCCCTTCGTCTTTCTTGTAGTCTTTGTTTGTGTGTTTGCATGTCCGTTGTAAGAAACCATCTCTATTATTGCTATCCTCAGATGTTTCTCTCCCTGCATGTATTAGCCTTCCATTAGCATACATTAGTTTGGCATCATGAAAATTAAAATGCGGATCAGCAAATAGAAGAAAGAGAAATGAGGACAATACATCAAAGGCCACTTAGTGACATGAAAGAGTGACAGAGGCTTTTTCCTGCATTAGATGACTCAGAGATATGATTCATGTTGATTAGAATGGCAGGCAAGAGAAAGTAACGCTAGTTCAGTCAGTTACTATGAGGCTCTGAGGGACGCCAAAAAACGCTCTGTTAGCCGAGGGAATCTCTCATATTTCCTTGTTTATTTGGAGCTTGGTTTATACATGACAAGTTAGATTATGTTGATTAATTTGAACCTGCCCTAGCAACAGATTAATAAATTGTGGTGGTGAAATTGATGTCAAGACCAATAAAAATAGCTTGTTTCTTTAAAAGTAAAAGACTGACAAGCAAAGCTAAGGCCTTTTCTTCTGTCAGAGGTCCAAAACCACAGTTTGGTGAGCAGAACATATTAAATATGATTTTAGTGAGTAATCCATCAAAAATATGAAAGGGTTTCAGTCACTTTGCTGCTTTCTAGAGAAATCTTGCTTTACAAAACACCCTCAATGTCTGTGAAATCCTTTAAAATTGAAACAATGGCAGATTGACTGCTTCATTTAGAAGTGATTTGGAGCTGTTGAGTTTGCTGTTAGCTCATGTTGCTAAACTTGAAACTAGCTTAAACTAGCATAGGCAATAAAATAACAAATACAGATATTGGTTAAAAAGATCAGTTTTCATAAGAGGGACTATTCAGTACACTATTCAGTACTAGATGACATACTGTACATTCATGTTTGGCAAACAGAGCTCATCATAATGTATGTATATTTTATACATTGATGTTATGATGTCTAAGTAGGAAGCTCACTGGAGTATGTTGTGGAACAAAGCAATTTTGTCACGTTTCTCCTAAAGCATTTTTGCAATGTCAACAGCTTCTGTTAACCTTTACAGTTTTTTTTCTTCTTTGTTTCTCACACACACTTTATGTCCCATCATCTTCAGAAGGAGTAACTGGACTTAAGGAACTGGCCTTTCTGCGAGACCTGGCTGAGCAGAACTCAATGAAATATGGCGTTCCGGATCGTTCCGCGCTGCCTGTCGTGAAGGGTAGCATGATGGTATTGAACCAGCTCAGTAACCTGGAGACCACCGTGGGACGTTTCTACATCAACCTGCCTAACCGAATGATCGACGTGGCCTCCTTTAGCCTCCCTTACGCAGACCAGATGGGAGACGGTAAGTCAAGATTCTGCTCCTGGCTTGAAGCTTAAGTCTGGCACATAAACATTCCATCTGACACACTATTGCGGTCAGAGCACTACACCAGCCAGTTTCCATGGTACCAAATGTGTAAACTTAAACTATAAGCAGAGCCAAAAAACACAACTGCTCCTGTGAGGCTGCTAGTCATAACTTTATTCCAATATGCAGTTGTCTGGGTCAATCAACAATTCTGTGTCTGTTTAAGGCATTCAAATTAGTCTCAGATTTCCTTGTTCTACCGAGGTTACCAGTTACTTAAGAATTCTGTTGTTTAAAAGGCAAGGAGTTGGGACACAAAGAATGTCTTTTTATAGCCACTGTAACTATTCGTTTAAATTGTTGTGTTGCATTGTGTAATTTGTGCCTGTTGTTGACTGAGATTATTGGAGTTAATCTAATTTGTGAATATTCAGATATGCTGTATATCCAAGAATCTAAAACCACATGTGAAAGTATTTAAAATGCAAATTAACAAAATGCTATTTTGAGGGACAAATTACATGGAAAATTAACTTATGATCGTCTTTTATGTTTATGTAAAACTGAGCCTGATTTGGTGTCATGTCATGTTAGTGTGACTTTTCTTATAGGTGTTTACTTAGTCAATGTCACAAATTCATGTGATGATTATTGACTTAAAGAAAACCTTCCTCTCATTTCTCTGCAGGCTTCATCATGACTGTCAGTCGGCCATGTTACTTTGGAAACCTGTTGCTGGGTGTAGTTGGAGTGGACGTGAATCTGGCATACATACTGGAGGATGTCACCTACTACCAGGACTCCCTGGCCTCATACACCTTCCTCATAGACAATAAAGGTATTAAGATGCATGTGCAGATAACTGTTTGTCTGACCTCAGATATTCTTAAAGGTTTGTTGCAATTGACTATAAATGACTGTATGATTTGAGCCTAAATGGCCGCCTTTGTTACAGTGGAATTGCTGTAACAGTGAAATACTGTTCCACTTATTTACATTTGACTAAATTTGAATTTTACCCTGTGCTGGGAGGTCTGACTTTCATAGCCTTTCCATTCTCATTGCCTCAAAGACACTGGTCTGAAAGCCATTAGTTTTTAACGGTCCATTAGGTGTGTGTTGTCTCAAGTTGGACAGCTCATAGTCAGCATGGCTGACATCATACTTTTTCTTGGAGCTCAAACAGCAAAATTTGGTCAGTGGATTTAAACCTGTTAGCAAAAAAGGGACGTAAAATATTCCTAGGAGCAGACACTGGTAGTATCTTATAATTCCTTTTGTTCACTGACAAATGCAATTAAAGCTGTTTCATTTTTTATTTTGCTCCATTTTATTTAGTGGTTATCATTATGATATAAATAAATAAATACCTCACTCTTTTGGCTATCCTATTATGACTTTCCCCAACATACTGAAATGCCTCTGAATTTTTGAAACCAAGTTAACCTCTAATTAAAACATATTAAAGCTAATAAGTCCACCAGAAATTGGTACTGTGGACTAAAAGAGAGTTTTATTACATATATAATAAAATCAGGTGATTATGTGTTCCTCAGAGTCTGTGCTAATAGCTGAGCTAATGAAGCGACACCTGCTGTCTCCAGCTGTTCCTCTCAGTGATGGGCCCCTCTCTCCCCTCTCTCTTAAAGGGCCTCTCTCTGCTTGTTCTGTGGAAAGCTATCGAAAAGCTTTGTGTAGTGGTTGCAGGTTCAGACCCACAATGGGCGATCCATGAGCTATCACCATTTTGGCACCATGGCACATACATCATAATGAAATACACTTTCCTTATATTTTGCAACAGAGGAGTGTGCTATAAAGAAATGCTTGTTAAATAGACTGCCTATAATGTGTAACCAATGCCATGTGGTGTTTAGAAACATTCAAAAGGAAATATTAGCAAAAAAGCACAATGCGACACCCTAAACATAATGGTTGCTTTTGTTAGGTTTTGGGACAGAATTTCATGGGCTGGTGTTTTGGGAATAGCTTTGGCAGTTTGAGTGCCTGTAGCTTCCATCAGATAAAGTCAGTTTCACTCACTTTTGTATGTTTTGCAGGCTACACCCTCATGCACCCGTCACTCACCCGTCCTTATCTGATGACTGAAGCGCCTCTGCATACCGATATCATCCATTATGAGAACATCCCTAGCTTTTCTGCTGTGCGTCAGAACATCCTTAGGTGAGGGATCATGGGATATGTCCCAAATTGAACTTTTAGGAATCCTTAATAATTCATGAACACTAGTTGCTGTATGTTATTAACATTTTTCATGTTTCTTGATAGTTTGCCCCTGGGGAGTCAAGTCATAGCTGTGCCTGTCAACTCCTCTCTGTCCTGGCACATGAACCGCCTGCGTGACCCCAGCAGAGATGCCTACAATGTCAGCTATGCCTGGAAACTGGTATGATATTCCTATGTGGTGCAAACCCCAAACTGTACTAAATTTGATACAAATACTGTGTATCTGTCCCTGTGTTATTTGGTGGGTTGGTTATTTTTTAATTTATTAGCTAAAATTACTATAAAAAAAACTATAGTGAACCCACCAGCAAACAGCTTGTGAAGAAAAGTGCGTCAAAGCTCTGTTACTTTTTTAAATGCAAAAAGAGTGTTTGTGTCGAAGTCTTAAAGGCACAGCAGTGCAAAAAAAAATGACCCATTTTAGAAAGCATCAGGGGAAAGGGTAAAAATTGGTCATGGGAACTTGATTTTATAATGTAATAAGGGTTTTGGTGTATTATAAATGTGCCCAAGGTATGTGTTAGTGTTTTATTGTGATTTAATCTTTCATTAATTTTTGATATTACTGATACACACCTCACTTCCATTGACGTCTGGTTTGCAGGTTCAGGACACGTCCTTCATCTTGTGTATAGTGTATGTTCAGCCAGAGATCCCAGTGAAGCAACTAAAAAATTTAAACACAGCCCCCAGCAGCAAACTTCTGTACCACCGGCTGGACCTGCTGGGACAGCCCAGCTCCTGCCTCCACTTTAAACAGCTCGCTACAGTCGGTAAGCTCTGATTCAAAGTCTAACCATTACGTCTGGTGGAAACAATTTGCTCTGTGATGAAAGAAACTTCAACCTGATTTTATAGTCCTTGGCATTTCTGACACATTTAAAAACAAACATTGGTAATAATATTCTCATGGTAATAATAACCTTTTTGTACTGTGCTAATACATTATTACGTTCAAAACACTACAATAGTGCTAATTTGCATCTGTTGCATTACGGTAATGTTTCTGAATTATCCTGTTTTATTATTGTGTTTTAGATTTATTAGCATGTCATGTTATTTCTTAAATTAATAACTTTAATTGTCAGGGGCTGATGTAACTAAAGAGCAGAACTAATTCATCTCCCTCCTTTTCTCAGAGAGTCCCACAGTGATGTTGTCTGCTGGCAGTTTCTCTTCTCCATATGAGCACTTGAGTCAGCCGGAGACCAAACGCATGGTGGAGCACTACACAGCTTACTTGAGTGACAACACTCGTCTCATAGCCAACCCAGGCCTGAAGGTACGCACACACACACACACACACACAATAACCAGCCTTCTTGGTGACAACACAGGCCTCCTGGCCAACCAGGGCCTCTGCATGAATAAGCACAGCAATATCTTTCACAGTCAGTGGTTGTGGAGTTTGTTTTTTAGGCTTAATTACTTCAGCCTGTTGGCAGTGTGCTCTTTAATTCTGCTTTTTCATTAGGGTAAATAAATAACTGTAGGGAGTACAGTGTAGCGACATTTACATTTCTCAGCAGTTCTCAGAGTTCTTTAACGCCCCTCTTTGGTCTTCCAGTCCTCTGTGAGGAACGAGGTGATGGCCACCAGTCACGTGACAGATGAATGGATGAGTCTTATGGAGATGAGCAGCCTGAACTGCTACATTGTTCGCCGTTACATAGCAACACCCAATGGGGTGCTGCGTATTTACCCCGGTTCACTCATGGACAAAGCCTTCGACCCCACCAGGAGGCAATGGTAAGATCTGAGCCTAAGGATGGTGGTCTTCAGACTTCAGACTTTGCATGGTGATGAACAGATTCATCAGTCTGCTGACTAAACTAAGCAAAATGTTAGATTGCTGGGAAAGATTTGAGGAATCCAAAGCGTCCCAGTCTTAGTTCAGTTTGTATGAATGTTTGTATGTCATAACCATTGATCTTCTGCCTGTTAAGGTACCTTCATGCTGTCGCCAATCCTGGTCTCATCACTTTCACTGGACCATACCTGGATGTGGGTGGGGCCGGCTATGTTGTTACTATTAGTCACACCATCCATGCCTCTAGGTTAGTGGTTTAAGAGTTAAATTTCTCTTTTCGAAAACCTGTTTGATGGCTAGCTATGGACACTCATTTATTTCATATTTGTTTTCTACAAGGTTTAGATCTGCTAATGAGTGTACTTCAAATAGTTTTTAACAGTATCTGTTACAGATGAGGAACCACCTTATCATTGTATAGGTTTTGTGTGCGATACTTGTTTTTAAAGATATGATGAAACTGTTTGAAACTGGCACTATTCCAGTATGTCTTGGGTCGATAAAACGTTTTCCCTCCACATCCCTCCAAATCAGGATTTTAAAGCAATAATAGGATTTAAAGAAATAGTTCTTCCAAAAATGGGAAAATGGTTTGACTCATTATCTCTAGATCATCTCACTCTTTATATTGTATTTATGTTTATATATTTATTTATCTGCCTCCCTGGCAGTTCCCAGGTCGCCTCAGGATACACAATAGCCGTTATGGGTATTGACTTCACTCTGCGCTACTTCTACAAAGTTCTGTTAGATCTTCTGCCCATCTGCAACCAAGACAAGGGCAACAAAATCCGGTAAGGCCACCCCACCTTTTATCCCCAAATCCAACCCCCGCTTCCAACCCCCTGCCCAACTTTGTTTGTCTCTTCTTAAACCCTCTAGAGTATGCCAGGACCCCAGTGCCCTGACTGTGGTGTCCAGCGTAGTGCCTGAAGCTGTCGATGCCCCACAGAGGCTCTTTAAAGCTCTTTCAAATGAAACTAATCAGATTTGCTTCTGTTGGAAAAGAGGCATTCACTTAGTCTTCTCTGCATGCCTTTAAGCCTCCTCTTTGAGAATAAAAGGAGATAGACTAAGAAGGATCTGAGGTGGGGATCAAGAAACACTGAGGGAGGGGCAGAAATACAGATTGGAGATGAGACATTAAAAGACTGAGAACCAATATCAACTATATTTCTCAAATTTGTTGATAGAAAACAAGTTGCTTGGCTGTGCAAAGCTCATCATGGAAATGCTAGAGTGCTGCGAGATGTTGTCTGGGCATTGCTATGGTTGCTAAGGTGTTGGAATGGTTGGTTACACAATAAGGTATTCTGATTCTTGTTGCTAAGGTGTTTCCAGGTGTTACTTAGATCTAATCTAAGGAATCATTCATGTTTGCAGCACAATCTGGAATAAGCAACAGTAATAATGATGCTCGCCTTGGCAAGTTTAAGGAGAGCTTGAGGAATGACCAAAAGACACACATAGAGAAAAACTGATTAGAACTGCATTCCAGATGCATCCTGTTATGCTGGATGCCAGTGGCTCTGTTTTCCCCTCCTTTGCTTTCCATGTCGTTCCTCCTTCACTACCCTTTTTCCTCGCTTCTTAACTCTGTTTCTAGCCCTTATTCTCTCTCTCTCTTTGTCCCTCTTCACGCTTTCTCTGTCTCTTTATCTGTCTGTGCTGTGAAAGCCCCAGAGTTCTTTGAGTTTTCAGTGCTATGGTCATTAAGCAGGATTAGTGAGGTGGAATGCCCTAGTGTGCCACTGCCATCACAATAATGTGACCTGTGCTGAACTGCAGCTGGTACCCTGTGAACAGACAGGAAACTATTTTAAACTACTGTTTTCTTCCACCTTTACCCTCTAAGGTTTTGTTTACAACTTGTATTAAGACCCATTTTGGGTGGCCATTGGTGGCAGTAACATGCAACCCAAATGGATCTTCTGCGAGCACCTGTAATGATATTTCAAAGGGAGGGTCTCTAATTTTGCAGTATTGAAAATGGGATATGCCCTCATGCATTTTGACTGCCTCTGGATGTTGTTTGGATAATCAGGGACTCTTTACACGTGTGTAGCACTATCCACTTGTAAACGATTCACCAGAAACTGATACTAAAACCAAGTGTAAACAAAACAAGTGTCACACTGTATTTCCAATATAATCAGGTCTGTGATTATATGCTGATTAATCTTGTCTGTCTTTGACTTTGTCTATGTGAAGTTGTTTCATCATGGAGGACAGAGGGTATCTTGTGGCCCACCCAACACTGATCGATCCAAAGGGCCATGCTCCAGCAGAACAACAGCATATCACTCATAAGGTAAGAAACCTTAGATCTGAGGCCAAACTTACTTCCCTGAAAGAGTAAATTGTTTTTCCATGGCATTATTCTGTTTTCCATGTGCAAAATTCTATTAAATTCAAATTCAAAGTTGGGTTATGAAAGTGCTGAACAAGGTTATTGATGTTTGATATTAATGTTTTGATATGAAATATGTTTTTTTCTGTTTTGTTTGACTTTAGGAGCCCCTAGTGGCCAATGATATTCTCAACCATCCCAACTTTGTGAAGAAGAACCTGTGTAACAGTTTTAGTGATCGTACTGTTCAGCGCTTTTATAAGTTTAACACCAGCATTGTGGTAAGTGAAGTTACGAATTATTTTATAGTTTATATAGTTATTTCATAGATATTTCATCCTGCTGTACGAATGTCATTGCTGTGTAAAAGTAGTTATGCCGTTTTATGACAAATTCATGGATTAATGATTTTAGACCGCCACCTAGTGGACGTAGCAGTGAATAATTCCATATAATAATCTGGACATACTTTTCCAAGCCAAATCATCAAGCTGTGCTAAGGGACAACTAATTTAACTAAATTTCCCTTTTCAAAATGCAAAAAGCCTTTTGTTGGGCTTTTAATGAAAACTAAATGCTGTATGTGTGTTAAAATTAATTTGTGATGGCTTTTTTGGTCCTATTATTTATTTTAGGGTGATCTTACAAACCTGGTGCATGGCAGTCACTGTTCAAAGTACCGCCTGACCCGTATCCCAGGAACCAATGCGTTTGCTGGTATTGTGAATGAGACCTGTGATTCGCTGGCCTTCTGTGCTTGCAGTACTGTGGATCGTCTATGTCTTAACTGCCACAGGTAAAGTTTATCTACACTCTACCAATACCAGTCCCATGTTAAGACAAATAGGTTTATAATAGCGTTGCAGATAGGATTAGAAAATATATAGATCTTGAAATATAATGTATGTAATTAAAAATGAAATGCTGCACTCTGATCTTTTACACAAAGTATTATATTTTAATTGTTGTAGAATTATAATATTCATTTTGAAATGTTAAAACATTGCTTGGTATCTCAGGCGATAAACAATTTAGGTCGGTTATACTGAAGAAAAGGGTGGGTCGCCATCTGTTCAATAAATAATGTACCTGACGATAGCAAATTTCCCTCATTTTTATGCCTAAATCTCAGCAAAGTAACAGCAAATTAAGCAAATCTTGCATACCTTTAATGGAGAATTGACTAGTTTAAATTCTGTATGTGTTCTTCCTCAGAATGGAGCAGAATGAGTGTGAATGCCCCTGTGAGTGTCCCCTAGAGGTGAATGAATGTACTGGAAACCTCACCAATGCGGAGAACAGGTAAATCACTGCTGTTCTACAGGAAAGTCCTCTATTGTTTTATTAAAGGACTGCTTACCAAATCCATTTAAAATCCTGTTACATGTAAACAGGGTGTATAGGAAGCAGAGGTTGTCCCTTTGTGCTTGGACAATGTGAGGTAGCAGAAATATTGGATAAAAAAGACTTTGTAAATGAATCACAGGCTCATGATGTGATCACAGCATCACAAGTCCAGCTTCTCATCAGCATGCACTGGAGTGAATCACACTTAGTCACACACACATACTTCTGCCTGTCACTTCATCAAGTTCTTACTCGTCACAATGAATAGATATCCAGCCACCTGTGTCCTCAATTAGCCGCTCAGCTCAGAATCGTTCCTCAACAGGCGTTTAGACGCATTCAGGTTTGTCGTATTATTCCCATCGGGGAGATCCCCAGCCATTTATCTTTCTGTCACTAAGCCATCTGTTCATTTTGGTGAATAAATGTGCACACACTGGAATATTATTACAATTAAAGGAAAAGTTCCTGAAATGAAAAAAGGTTGTTGTTTACTTACCCTCATGTCGACCAAAACATTTTAGTACTTTCTTCTATTTGTACTTATAACCGTTTTATAAGGCATCCTCTGAGATAGTTTTATCTAATGACAATGCCAAACTCAATGTCATTTCAAACCCGATAGTTTCTCTCTTCCAAAGCTCAAGCTTAGCTCACATTTGTGCCCAGAATTCAAATGCCATACCCCAGTGGTAAGAGCACATAACAACCAATGTTGTTTTAATGTTTAATGCGCCCCACCTTGTTGACTGAGGATGCAAACACAGGCTGGACATAAGATGTCACTCTCTGAAATATTCCCTAAAATTGTCTATGTGTTCTGTTAAAAAAAACATAACACAGATTTGAAGCAACATTTGGTTGAACAATTGCTTTACTGCAGCTGTATAGTAAACAGTCTTAGTTTATGTTTTGTATAATAAAAAATAGTGGTGTTTATGTCATATACATAACAATATAATAGGGTTGCCAGTTTGTTAGTAAATACAATTGCTTGCCTTTATTAAGCACTATGTTGTATTTAGGGTCTAACTGATTTTGTTATTCCAACTGTGTGTCTGTGAACATGTGCACAGAAACCCGAGCTGTGACGTACACCAGGAGCCTTTGTCTTTTACTGTAATTGAGCCCAGTCTACAGGACACTCTGCCTCAGTGTATCAACACCAGATGCAGCCAGCGCTTCTCCAGCAGGTATGGTTACATCAGCCTGAGGTCTGCCCTTAACAGGCTGGACCTTACCAGAAACACTGACCCCAGAACAGCTCGGCAGACTTGGTCTTGCGATAATAATAACCTGCCTTTCACTTAACACAGATAACATTATTTCACATCACTTATTCACAGCCTGTGCCAACCACAACTATTACAACAACAACAACTGTGCTGTAAGCTATAGCATACAAGCTAATATATATATATTATTGCTGATAAAGATAATGTGTTATTATCATAGCTCAAGCAGAATGAAACATCTCCTATGAGACTGTTATTAGGAGTACCACTGATATACTGCTGTGGACTTGTGGCACAAATCTGACAGGCTGAATGAATTATGAATGTGCTACAGTGTGAGGAGAAATATGTATATATATTTAGAGCTAGTTTCAGGAAATTCCTAATTTGAGATTAAACACATTAACACTGGAAGGATGTGCGATTAATTACAGTAATTGTATCTTGATAGCTCTAATATTTCTGTTCTTATCTGCCTATATCTGAATCTACATAACCATGAAAAGAGATATTGAAGCAGGCAGGTGTGTTTGATCATTAGTTGAGCTTTTTAACATCCCTGAACTGCAACTAAGTGTGTTTGATCATGCACGCACATACACACACACACACACTGTATGAATGAGCTGTAACAGTTACGTCTGTATGTTCTGTTTTAATTGTGTGCTTCCAGTGACTGTTTTGGGGTTCTGGACTGTGAGTGGTGTATGGTGGACAGTGATGGAAAGACTCACTTGGATAAGCCCTACTGTGCCCTGCAGAAGGAGTGTTTTGGAGGGATAGTGGGTGCCAAAAGTCCTTATGTGGATGGACTGGGCCTTCTAGGTGACCTACTGCTTCTGTAGTCATTCTTATTGCAGTTTATAAATATATATTCAATGTAAATTAAAGCAATAAACCCTGTAAGGCTATATGTTATAGTGTATAAAATTCCCTTACCTGTAGTAAAATAATCAATGTACAAACTGATTTTTTACAAAACACCAGCAACAGCAATATGAAAAAACACACCAAAACTGGAATAATTTGTTTTTATTCAATTATTTAATAAAATAATAGCTTTGACAAACCCCTATTTATAACCCAGAGACAACTATTGTTGTAGAAAATTTGTGGATGCCAAGCCATGTAGCAACTTCACACCTGTAGTCACAGGTGTGTGTTTACACATATTTAACATTGGCTTTTGAATGTGACATTTATCCAGTCAGAATTTAGAACTGGAACTGTTTGTTTATAAAATAGTATTATGTAAATAGTTCTGAGTTGTTATTATGTTTAGGATGTTTAAGTTCAGTCTGTGTTGTTGTCAGATTAAATCTTTATTTCACAAGTCAATGATGAAGATATGCACAGGAGTTAGATTTATAGATTGCTTCATGAGTCACACATTTTACTGTGTGAATAACCTTGAGGATTTTATTTGTTTCCTGTCTTATTATCTCGGTTTTTATTATTTATATGCAGATGAGGAGGTGGCTTCTCTGAACATGATCAAGAGTGCACCAGTGGGGCCAGTGGCAGGAGGCATTATGGGATGCATCATGGTGCTGGTGTTGGCTGTATATGCATATAGGCACCAAATCCACCGCCGCAGCCATCAGCACATGTCCCCTCTGGCCGCACAGGGTGAGTCACTGTCTTATCAATATATATATATATATATCTGTATATATAACTATATAAGTATATAAGTGTGCATGTGTGTACATATGTATGTACTTATATGTTTGTGTGTGTATATGTGTGTGTGTGTGTGTGTGTGTGTGTGTGTGTGTGTGTGTGTGTGTGTGTGTGTGTGTATATGTGTGTGTGGTGTGTGTGTGTGTGTGTCATGCAGTTAATCAGGATTTAACAGCATACTTTTTCATAGACCCTAGCAGTGCACAAATTACACACTTCCTTTTTAAAGCCGCATAACACAACCTTTACCTCTGAGCTAATGGAAAAGTACAGTTTACCGCCAAAGGGAAGAGAGATAAATTACTTTTATTTTATATTAAACTGATTTAAAGAGCTGAGGTCCCTTTTTTCTTGCCATTGCTTTGATTGTCCAAGCCAGACTCTGCTTCCATATGCAAACAAGTATGACTATTAAGCAAAGCTATGACTTCATGCTACAGTTTAAATTAGTTTGAATCATTTTATAAGAAGTGCTACTGCTGTTGTGAGGTTATATGACTGTCTGAGTTGAAGCATCTTCAGTTTGTATTTGTTTTTGAAATCAAAATACTGTAACGTTACATTCCCTTGAATCAGTTCCTGTCAGCCGTAATATGTTTGATGAACATTTTTGTTCAAACATACCTATTCAAACTGAAGTACCTGAATTTGAATTAGATGTCTGGTCTGTGTTAGGTAATGTAAAGAAATGTTTTTTAAAAACAGTATGTAAATCATGTTTTGAAGAAAACAAAAACTGATGTTACACCATGTTTGTGACTGACAGCCTCAGCCTGGCTTTTATTGTATTTAAAAAAGCAGTGTCAGCTTTCTTTATTATTTCTGTGTAACACAAGTTCAAAGTAAAATTCTAACGTCATTAGTCATGAATTTTCACTCATTTTAGTAGTTCAGTTTTCAAGTAGTTAAATTTCCTTCTGTGTGTATTTCTCTCCTTCTGAATCTCTGTGTCTCTCTCTCTTTCTGTGTCTCTCTCTCTCTCTCTCTCTCTCTGCTCTCTTCAGAAATGTCTGTGCGGATGTCAAACTTGGACAACGAGCGAGATGACAGAGATGAAGACAGTCATGAAGACAGAGGGATAAGTAAGATGCCTGCCTGCCTGCCTGGCACAAATCTAAAAAAGAATCAAATACACCAGATATAAATCCTTTATTGCCTATTTTATCATTAATAGTTTGTCTTTATTTTTAAATACATCAAATCTGCAGTATTACACATTGTGCTGTTAATTCTACAGGCAGTATAATACTGTTTGTATGGTTAATTAGGAAAACATTTCAAATGGATTATAATTCTTCAGTCTTACATATTAAAAACCCAGGTCATAACACATGAAATTCTGAACCATAAACCATGACTCTTTGCCCTGTACTGTACCATACAGTATTAAGCAGTTGCATTAAGCAGTATTAAGCAGTGTTGGGAACTCTACACAGTTCTCTGATTGAAGTGTTTATCAGACAACCAGGCAGGTGTGTTTGATCATAAGGTCAAAACATCAAAGCATCACTCACATGGTGTTTTGGAGGTCAGCTTTTTTCTCATTGTTTACTAAGGGTTCTTTCATACTATAACCTTAGAACCTGGTTAATTAGAAACATCTGTGTTTGTTACAGCCTTTTAAATTGCCTGTACTACTGTACCACACTGTGGTCATCCGCTGACCCGAGTATGTTCTTGTAATATGACCGTTTGACTCTGTATTGTATGTCTTTCTCTGCAGTTAGCAACACTCGATTCATCGCTGCTGTTATTGAGAGACACACACACAGTCCAGAGCGCAGGCGGAGATACTGGGGCCGGTCAGGGACAGAGAGTGACCACGGTAAGAAATTCTTCTCTCTTCCAATAAACACTGAAGCAAAAAGGTATTTGCAGGTTTGAAAAGATCTCTTAGAAATAGAAATCATAGACAAATTCAAAGGTGGGACCCCTAAAATATCGTGCCTTACAAAGCAAGAGTTTTATTAGTGAAAAGCACAGCTACCCCAGGATCTTAGTTTATGCTTGTATTAACCTCTTTTTCATTAACATCTTAAGGCTTGGGTTACATGCTGTCCGCAGTGCCTGCTAAATCTGCCTCCCCTCAGGGACAAGGCTTTCTAGAGTTCATTGTGCAACCAGCAAGAGGAGAAAGGGCGGCCCTATTCCACCAGGACCAGTGCAATGTGATAAGTGAAGAAAAAAATGCAGAGAAGTGGGTAGATTGAAAGATAGCTGAAACAGTTAGAGGTGGCAAACAGAGTACAAAAGTCTCTCGAAAGTTTCTTTGCTGTATTTTTATTTGGCTGGGTTAAAGGTCACCTCCCACTGGCTGCTCAGTCATCCAGCTTAAGGGGCCGTTTTAAAGAAATATCGATTTGGCTTTTAGCGCGTATGCAGGAATGCGGCGTTGAAGCCTTTTCCTGTATGCTCTGACTCATTACCGCTCCACCAACACACAGGGTTTTTCGCCAGGAGCAACTGAAAGATCCAAGTACTAGCTTCAGATTGAGGTTTATAGAATTTTTCCAAACAAGTGATGCGTTTTCTGCCAGGAACTGAGATCCTAGTCGTTTGCTAGCTTGGCTCTTTGATATGTTCCAGGGATAGATCTCACTTCAGCTTCCCAATGTTTCATGCTCACTGCATAGCTCTAAGCAGATTCTCATTTTCAGTAGGTTCTTTTCATAATACAGATGTTTAAAGCTGCTTTACAGAAGATAATGACATAATTCTCCCATTGTGCAAACTAAAGACACAGATAATAGGCACTGAGAAGGAAAAACTTTGCAAGATGTTTAGCTGAAAGCTTCTTCTAAACCTTAACAAAAACCTTGGAAAAACAGCTTGTCAAAGAGCCAAATACATGTAAATATTGTATAATTAGAAAGTACATATTATGTATTGTTACATGATTTAATGTATGAGGTCATATTTAAAATGAAAGGATCCTGATTGGTTTATAGTGTTGAGGTTTTACAGCTGGAGAGATGCAGTCAGGGTCAGTGAAGCTGTCAGGCTGGTAGGGCTGTAGTATGTGCTCTGTGAGTCAGCTCATACAAACATTGATCAAAGTCTGGATCATAAGAGGTTTTTGACCTTTCCTTCACCTCTGATCCCATTGTAAATGTCACATGCGACTGGCCATTTGGCCTCTGGACAGTAGGGCAAAACCTTTCTTCACTTTCTGGGTGGTACATTTATTTTACTTGATTTGTTTAGTTACTTTTTTATAACGTCTTTTATTTTGTAGCTTCTCTCCCACCATACATGCATTTGGTTGCAGGAAACTGTCTTAACTATTATTATTATTTGTTATTTATTATTATTATTATTATTATTTATACAAAAAATTAGGAGAATTCCATTAAAAACACAAACATTTGAATTAAAACTATAAAATGTCAAAATATAGAAATAGATGTAAATAAAAATAAATGTATACCTAAAATAATTGTAAAAACGTATATATACACATGCATAGCTACATAAACCAACATCTGGCTGCAGTTCATTTAAAGATTCTGTGTTGTAAAAAATGAATGCAAAGCAAATTAATAAAGTAAGAATTAGGTGTTTTATATACATAAACATAACATGTCAGACTGACTACTTCTAATTCGATTTTTTAAATCTGACTCAAAAATAAACAGAAAAAAATAGGTTAATAGATGTTCCATGTATGTTTGCTTTTATGAAACTTAGTAAGAGTCTTATGTGTGAAAGGTGAGATTAAGAGGAATTAGGAATCATTAGGTCGGTTAGTTTAATGAAAGATGAGGTGCTTGTGACATCAAACAGTTCCCATCAGTCATTTCTGAAAGATGACAGGCGACAAATAATAAGATGCCCTAATTTCCATATTCAATTGTCTTGCTGTCTTAGAAAAACAAAAGCTGTTAGTTGCATTAGAAAATTCTATGTTAATTTATATGCATTGTTTTGGAAGTCTTAGATTTTCTTCATGTTGTGTAACTTGACTATGATTGTTGTGAATTTATAAACAGGTTACAGCACCATGAGCCCTCAGGAGGACAGTGAAAACCCACCATGCAACAATGATCCTCTGTCAGCGGGCGTTGATGTGGGCAATCACGATGAGGACCTTGACCTGGATACACCACCACAAACAGCTGCTCTTCTTAGCCACAAGTTCCACCCATATCGGCACCCCCACACACATCACCCCCTCCACTTGCACACGCACCATCTCCAGGCGGCAGTCACCGTGCACAGCGTGGATGCCGAGTGCTGATCCTGCCCACCTGTGACCACCAACCCTGCCTTGGAAGCCACTGATATCCAGCCCTTGTTCTTCATCCATGACTCACAGAAAATCCCTCCAGTCAGGCCCTGTATCCCTCCTGAGAGAAGACAGGACCAGAACTCTCTCCATCCCGGGGCACTTGCTAATGGGTGGTTGATGGTGTTGTTTTGTGCTAGCTGACTAGGGCCTCTTTAGAGGTAATCAGAGAACAGATTTTCCAGGTTTATACAAGGCTTCTCAAGATTTTTTCAAAGGAAACAATGAAGATTAAAGGATTATTTTTCTACTATTTATTTAACTGGAGTTTAGATGGAGATAAATAGATGAGAAAAAATTATATACTGACTGACTGAATTTGTCAGATTCCTCTTTGGCCCTTGGAGTCCATTTTTAGGATGTGGCCCTAGTTTCTCCCTGCCTAGACTGCATTTTTAGCAGCATTCAAGGACTTGATTTGTGGCACGTTTAAGTCATACACGTGCCGTGAGATTTTCTTGTGGGGAGAGTAAACAAAGAAATTTCAAGGAACAATAGACATGAATGCCCATGCTGCATATCAAAAAGAGAAAAAAAATTCCAGCCATCTGCAAATAGTCTTGAAATGTGCTGTATTGAAATGAACTGTCACTCTCAAATTTGCTAGTTCCATGGATGTTAATCATTTGTTTCAATGTGACCAAGGTTTTCTGGGCCACCTGTGTTTGGTCTCCAAACTCACTGCTAAACATTTGAAATATTTTAAAGATGACTGGGAGAAAGCGCTCAGTCTGTTGTATTTCTGTCTGACCCATTATTTTACATTTGTTGTGAGAATGATGGAAAAACAGAATGTGTGTGTTGGTGTTTATGTACATAAATGTGTGTGAATGAGTTATGGCACGGATGGATCTATGGTAATGTTGTTATTTTTTTAAGTTGTTAGTCAGTATTGATGGAATGCCATGATATTTTTCAAATCCTTCTAAATCCATGTGCACTTTTATTCAACGGCCTGTCTACTGAAATGTAGACAATGTGCTCCTGTGATTTAAGAGGGATTGTTACTATTGTTTTCAGAATGAAATGATATACCATGTATATACATCTAAAGTTTAACAAAGTAGCTATAAATGTGTCATACACTACAAACCTTTTATCCTTGCCAGAAGTGTTTTATTTTGTCATGGTTTGAGTTCTGTTCATGGGAGCTGTAGCATTTGTCATATTTGCATACAATCCTAATTGACATTGGGTTAGGAGTGGGCTGGGGAAAATAGCTAATGAACGATTGCATTTTTGATTCTGTTTTTAATGAATTTGTGGTATGTCTACAGGAAATGAAGTTTGTGTCATAAGCCTTGTGACTAAGCATAACTGATGGTATTAGAGCGAAACATTTTCCACATTATGTGTGAATTGATAATCTGATAAAGTCTTAGGTACCATTCTTGAATAAGTCCTGTTCCACTGGCATTTATCTAATTAACAGTATTTGCCAACTGAACAAGTATAACAGAGTGTTTGCCAAATTGTCAATGGTTATTCCTAATTGATCCTTTAACACTTTCAGAAGGTGAAATCATTATTGAAATGTATTGCAAGATGGATGTGATAACATTTTAAACGTAGTAACAGTTAGCCTGATCATACAATGTTTTTGCAGTGCTGTCAACAGGAGCAAAACTGTTTTGACATGTGATACTACATTCAGCATCATTAAAAGATGCTATATTAATTTAAATGTTTCATTTAACAGCAGGTAACCTCATTATTTTAACTACATCAAGAGGAAACCTGCTACATATTGTGTTCATTTATTTAGTTGTCAAACATTGAAACTGTATGGTATACTTAATATATTGTGCTATATTTCTTTTCAGTGCATTAACCTTTATTACCTTGTAAAAACAGAGTTGTGGTTTCAGGTCGCTCGGGTTACTGTGCTGTTGCCAAGTGTAAAGTTAGACACTGGCATTTATGGGGCAGGATTAACACATGAACCTGTTCTCACACAGCCTTCTCCGTTGTGACGACATCAGTCCATATCTGACCTCCATTTACAGTTTTGGTCACACACATAACGAGCAAATGAGGTCGTGTGAAGTGCGGGGCATTCCTCGCATGCTGTAGCCGCCTGGATCAGGTGAAACGTGCGCAGAAGGGCACGAAGGAGGGCCACACAGACATTTGTGAGCGCATCCCTAGGGCACAGTAAATTACATTTGTGTCAAGGCATATAAAGTCGCTGCTGTTACGCATTCGGGTTATGGTTATAAGGAAGTGATTATAATCGGAAGACAAGGTCAGAAACGCACAATACGCCATTGTCCTTTCAGTTTCAAGGTTTGCTGCACCGTTTCAATAGCCCGAAACGCGAGGACACAGAGGGGATGGCACAAAAGTGGGGCACTTCTGTCAAGTTGGGGCCATAGTGGGGAAAGTGGTCCTCCACGGAACCTTTACTCCGAATTAGAGCAAAACCGACTGCACGGGTTTCCTGCGAAGTAAACGTTCCGATTAAATGTGCAGAACGGTTGAATAACTTACCGTTCTCGCTTCTGTTTACGGACACGCTGTTTTCTGCTTAATAATACATATGCATACATCGACTGCGAATTCATACAGTCGCCAGCGGTTTCGCCTGGGACCACACGCAAACGCATAATGACTCGAATACCGCCGCCCACATGCACTCAGCGCAGCTCGCGGTAAGGGGTTCAAGGTTCCCGTCACCCCTTTACATAAACACAAGCGCGTCCCAGATGCGCGCTCCGGTAGCTCCGGCGCTCACTCGCGCTGGCGCCCACGCACTACTTTTCTGAGCCATTGAATTATTCTGGTCTCCACTCAATCCCACTCAGGGACGCGCTGAATCATTTGCTTTAGACACGGCCGTGGGTTCAAGCTCAGGTAATTGAGCCGAACGCACATGGCATTTAGGCGAGTTCCCGTAGAAGTTTCCAACCTGAGAGGAAATGGCAAATCATCCGTGAATAATGAAGGATTAATTAGCGCAAACATCGAAAACGGCGCGTTGAGGAGAACGGTGCTCACAGCATTTCAACTATATTTTGCTTAGTCTTTTTGTGTTATACTGCACACTTGCTTTAATGATCCAAAAGCCACATCCAGCAGGATGCTTTTACAATGAGCTATCCCAATTCTTAAAGAGTGAGGCGCAGTGGTCTGTAAATATTGTTTATGTGGGATGTGTAGCTGGAAACTGAAAGCGTTCATTCAGGGACATTATAAGGACTTCTATGATGGAGTCTGCCAGAAGATGGCATTTAGCACACCCACGAGACACGGCAGAAGTCATTCATTCCCACATCATATTCAGTTTATAACGGATCAAAAGATCTGCCGTTATTTCACCAGACATGCCTTGAGATGTTTCTGTCGTACATCTCTCACCATCTTTCCAAGCGTGTATGTTTAAGATACAAACGCGTCCACGTACACCGCATAAACCAGCTGGAACAGTTAAAACTAACATGGGATGGTTAGGAGACCAACTAGAGCGTCATTAACCAGTTAAACCAGCAAAATCTTTGGGTTGGTATGACTTCATTATTTTAGTGTTTCTTTATCCTGGATTAAAATGATCTGTTATTAAAATATTGCTACTGTTACCGAGTTTTAATAATTTTTTATGATTTTATTTTATGCATTTTATCTATTATTGTTTTGTTGAGTTGTTCGAGATGTTCTTGTTCTCATCGGATTATTCATTTATAGAAGCTGCTACAAAGGCTGCTGATATGCAGGACAGTTCAGAATGAGTTTACTTTTCTATCGGTGGAGGTCGCCAGCTGTACTGTGGTGGGGGTGATCCACGCTACTTTCAAGTGTGCCGTCGATGGGTTTGACTAGAAGCGCAGACGCCCACCTATCCGCTCTCTCCGACTCACTTTCAACCGAGCGCTGCAAAATGGCGGCCGCTTCATCCATCCAGCCGCCGAGCGTGCACGCCATACAACGGGAAAATTCACCTCACCCGGAGTCCGACAGCCCGGCGAGTCGTCAGGATGAGGACGCGGCATCCGAGGGGTTCACCATCCTCAGAGATCTACCGGAACTGGACCCGGAGGAGATCGAAAGACGACTGGAGAAAACTCGCAAAGAGCTGAGCAACAGGAGGAAGATCCTTATTAAGAACCTGCCACAGGACACCACTAACCAGGTAAAGGGATTTGAATATGTCAGCCTGACAGGTGAAAGTTACACTGTTCACCTGTTCATTAAAATAAAAAAATGGCTTTTCGATTGTTTTTAACTTGTTTGTTAAAGACACAAACTGCGTTTTAGTTTATGTCCATTTAAACCTATATATGCAAAACATTCACCTGACATGTATCCGCGTTTTAAAAAACAACAAATAATTGTTTAATTTAGCCTAAATAAATAAATAACGCCCGAAATCATAAGTTAGGAAGTAATATTTAAACTACAGTTAGTCTGAAATAGGGACGATAGACGTGATGTTGTAAAATAGATAAAGAGATCAGCGCTACAACTTTTACTTGAACACAAATCGCACCGCTTCGCGTGGTACCCGAAACGCCATCGGGTTTAAAACAACATCAAACTGGTATAAAGGCACCTGTTATGTTAAACTCAAACAACTAGGAAATATCCTGTAAGTAGTAAGTACCACTGAATTCTCGACGGAGTTCTTGGATGGTTCCGCTCAAAACGAGCTGCGCTCCGTCTCTGTTGTTCTAGTCTCAGACATGCAAAGAAACTAAATGCACCTATTAATAGGTGACAGTGTATCATGTTTTTATCTACGACCATCGTTCGTCAATCGTTCAATTGTTGTATTACGTTTAAAGGATTACCTCTTTATCGCCCAATAACTAATAACTTCTTGTGAAGGCTTTTGTTCGTTTGTTTAGTTGGTAATGTTGTCTCATGGATTGAGACAGAGATCCGGCTGGAGAAGAGTGGGAGATTTTCATTTCAACGAGCAGCTGCCGGCTGCTGCTGCCTGTGGCATTTCCTACAAAGTTTTTCCACATTATTAATGTCGGTAAACATGTCGCATACCTGGAACCGTGAGGGAGCTGTAATATTTCTTCAGCTCCGAGAAAAGTCAATATCTAATACTCGGTATCATCTGAAAGAGGTGTCGCTGGATTTTATGTCTGCAGACCGTTAGGTTGTAAGAATATTGCGAATGTTTGAATAATTGCTTTGTGTTGTGATTGATCACATGCCATAATGTTACAGTCTCTGTATTGTTACAGTATCTATGGCATGTTGCACTATAACCCTATAAACTGTTAGAAAGAGGGCTGCACTTTGTAACAGTTTGGTGGAGAGCATCAGGTGCACAACACCACTCTGATCATATCACATAGCGGTGGCTTATCAGTGAGAACACATGTCAGACAAAGCATCTCTCTCTCTCTCTCTCTCTCTTTCTCTCTCTCTCTCTCTCTCTCTCTCTATTCCCGTCCCCCATTTATACACACGCAATCACTCACCTCCTCATACTGAATAATTTAAGAGCAGGTCAGTCACAGGTTGGGGCCAGGAGAAATATAGGAAATGAAGTCTGTTGATTGGCTCCGGGTCAGGTGACCTCTGATGCACTTTATATTTCGGGCAGTTACGTCCCCCTCCCTCTTATAAGCTCAGTTCAATTGTTTATGAGTGCGTTGTTGTTGGTTGGGTGTCAGTAGCAGATGTACACGGGAGTATTGAGGTGCCTGCTGTCTCTGAATTATCAGCACAACATAAACACATACAAATGTTTTGGTCAAATATTGATAAATGTCAAATATACCTGTCAAACAAGTATGTGCCTCTTAGGGCACATATTTATAATAAAATATAAATAAAATTGGAAGTTGGAAGTAATTTGTCTAATTAATCAAATAAATTACTGACAGATTCATTTCATTATTAAAAGTGTTGCTAGTTTCAAATGTGTTGTATTTACGTAATTCAAAATAAAATGTTTACTGTTTCACAGTACTTTAAATGTTCTTACTAAAGGGTCATTATTAATGTTTCTCCAGTTGCTAAACGTTTATTTTCTGTCTCCTAGCTAAACACTTCTGTCTGTCTGGTATCTTTTTTACTTTGGACTAAAGTCACCCAAGAGTAAAGTAAATTCCTTATCTGACAGCGATTTTCACATCGCAATGTGTTTTACCACTTCTGGTCTTCAGAACAGACCCATTACTTTCATCATGTGTCCGATGGAGCGGGTGACAGCATATTACCTTGAAAATCCTGTTGTTGCCAAAGCCATCAAATGCTTAGCCAGTGATTTATTTATGTAGTTACTTAAATACAGGTGTTTTATTGTTATTAAACATATACATATCAAAAATGTGTAACTGCCTAAGCCTTGGAGGAAAATTTGTTTTTTGTTCCGATTGACAACTGTCCAGTTTAACAGACCCAGCAGAGCTTTTTTTATGTATTAAAATGTTGTGTTTACAAATTAATACGTTTAATATTTTGGTTATATTTCCCACTAATGTGTAGTGGTGATAGTGGTTGTGCAAATATTTTCAAGCAGTAAACAACAGGGTGAAACAACAGATCTGTTAACAGTTTTCATCAATGTCACAGACCTTCTGCACAACACATTACGAAACAATGTCGATTGCAAATCTCATCCTGGCCTTGAATTATCAGAGAGAACAAAGTCTTTAAATTCTAAGTAAATGTGAGCAGTACCGAATGATTAACAAGTGTGTGTAATTATACTCTTTCTGTGATAAATTCCCTTTTGTTAAAACAGACAGTCTGTTCGTAAAGAGTTTAAGATCTCATGGCCTCATGCACTGTGAGCTGTGCTGCATGGACACACACTGGTTAACCAGAGCAGGAACATTAATTAAGACAACTGACCTTTCCCTCCAATTCGGTTAGCTTTTAAACCTTCCAGATGTTAATAGCAGGCTGATTTGTTTTAATGGAAGTTTATTCACATGCACACACAGAGATTTCTGGTCCTGACATCTTGAGGTTTCTTGATCCTCCCTTGAGCTTTCTGCCCATTAATGGGCCATTTTAATGGATGTGTAATGCACTGTGTTAAGAGAAGGCCATAACTGAGGGAGACTTCACTGTGTGGGAAGTGTCTTATTGACTTTGATTAGATGCAGAGCAAGTCAGTACATTGCACATTAGAAAAAACACACCTCCATTTACCAAAGGTTTAAACAGGATGAGAAGCAGTTAAATGTAGTTTATGTAAGCTACATATGTAGATTGCAATGCATGTGTTGTCTGTTCAGTTAAATGGTCAGACATATTAAAGGGCACAAATGTTTTGATGGCTTTGACAGATAACATTTTAAAATTCTTTAATTATTAACTCACCCTCATGCCACCTCCTGAATCAAATTACACAAAGTATACACAACCCAAATCAAATATGGCGGTGAAAATATTGCATTTAATTGGGTTTTGTATGTTTTGTGGCACACAACTATGTCACAATATAATGATGCAAAAATTATTTCATCATATTGTTTAGTTGGACTTCATTCTAATCTTTCTAATATCATTCCAAACCAGTATGACCTACTTTCTTGTGAGACACAAAAGGAGATACTTTAGAGAATGTCAGCACTGCCGTTTCCATACAACGAAAGCATATACTAAAATATAAATTGTTTCGGTAGCACATCAAACCCCTGGGCAAATGTCCAGCAGGTACGGTATGTACTGTGGTGTTTTTGTAGATAACTTTAACCTCTTCCAAGCGTCTCACAAAGAGCTGTTTGTTTCTGCCTAAATGTCATGAAAGTAAATCTCACAATGAACAGTAATCCAACACAGCCACAATAACGATCCCACACTGTTTCAGTATGTTGTATCCCCTGCTGAATCCAAAACTACCCTTTTGTCATAATTCAAGTGTGTCCTTTTGAATGTTTCTTTTGTAAAAACACAAAGGCAGTGTGGGCACCTCTGGTTTATCTCCCTTAACACGTGTGCTAGATGTGACAGCAGGGCCTGCTGGGTGTATAAAAGGGAAGAGGAAGAGATTTATGACAGAGTGTATGTGTGTGTTTATCTGATAGATACTGTAACAGTGGACACTCTGTATTTGTGGCTGTAGTTGGGAACCTTATTTTTATGTCAACATCTATATATACATTTTCATAATAATAAAAGAACACTATCCCACATTCAGTATATTAGTAGTACCATATATATGTGTCTAAATGATCACTAATAGAGGCTTATTGTAATTATATTAATGTTATTATACCACACTAAAGCTTTTTTGTTTTAATGTTTACAGTGTCCTGGCAAAAAAAAGGTTAATGTACCATATTTGATGTATGAACAATGAAGAAACCCCTTTAAAAAGACATTTTATGCCTCATATTATGTCTAAATGATGGCTGGAGGCCAACTAAAAAATTACCCACGTTGTGCCAAAATTCTTCGCTCTTAAATCATCACACCAATGAAATCATCAGCCCTATACAATATATATGGATGCAAGCAAAATGATTTCTCTGTAAAGTTAACACCAGGTTAATCAGTAATGCTTCTCTTGAAATCCTTAGAATGACGCTATACACACAATTGCAATATATGCATATTCATATTTTCTGCTGCAATACTGCCTAAGAGCCACTTTTTCACCAATTTCCTCTCTGTCTCAATCCTTCACAGGAGGTCCATGACATTCTACGTGAGTACGAGCTCAAATACTGTTTTGTGGACCGGAACAAAGGAACAGGTAATTGGTCTCCTTCAGTCCTTCCATTGCTCTCATGTTTCTAATGGTTCTATTCCATCTGAGCCATCAGAACCCAGACCTCTTTTAAAAATAACACACACTTGTCTACTTAACACACCTGGGATGTTAATTTTCTGCGGTGGTGAATGAGCACTTAGTGAGAATTGTTCTATCTTGACAAAAGGTCTCAACCCTGTAACTGCAGAAATGTTGCCTGTACTTTTGATGAAAAGGACGCACTGTGATTTATATTTATCTGTACTAAATATTGAAACAAACGAAAATGTGGTTTATAATAATATTAACTTCCAGTTAAATATGCCATTGTTTATATTAATCTGATGTTCTTACATCCAAAACAGCTTGTATTTCTAACAGGTTCCAGACAATTGGGAAAGAAAAACAGTAAACAAAAGTATATTCCATTTGTTTAAAGTTTCCGAAATGTAGAGAAATGTTATGGTGTAAATGTGGGTGTTGTTTGTTCATCTAATGCTGTTACCAAAAGGGTTTGATGAATTTAAGTATTTTTGCATAAAGAATGCCTAATTTTTTAAGCTACATTACATTGTTGGCTAAGTAAATTATGTTGTAGCGTTTGTTTAAATATTTACATGTAGTAATCCTTTTTAAGCGTTTACCAGATTCACTGGTCTACAGTTATTTTCCATTACTCTCAGACCTTACAAAATGTAAACAAACATTCCTTTTCTCTAATGGGACAGAGGCATAAAATGCCAGACTGCCTCAGTTTGGCACAAACAACCTTGTCAATATTTAGGTGAAAATAAAATGTTTAATCCCATTGATGGGTGAAACCAAGGTACTTGGATTTTTGTGCTTTTTGATTGATCAAAAAGCATTTTGTCATATATTTTAAAATGAACTCCTCTAAATAAAGTTTTTGTCTCTGTTTGTTATGATGGGCACAACAAGCTTTGTCAAACATAGGCAATACAGTGTGAAGACATTTTTGTAGATTCTTGAATTGTTTACATATTTATGATTATTATAAGGGAATACTTCATCCCTATTATAAAATGAAACACATTATATGTACAAGCACATTATTTCACTTGTATATATACCACAATATTATAATGGAATTGTTATTAAGAGTGTTGACTGTCTTTCATATATACAAAAAAACTAAAAAAACATAATGATGTTATTCTTAGACAAATGATTGTTTATCAGTGTCCTGCTGCTTAGATAAATCATGGGTTAACATAAATTTGCCAAAATTTTAGTTCTCCCAAGCATAGTCCCATACAAAACCTGATTGGCTGATAAAAATGTTTTTCCAAAACCATGTCCCACATGTTAAACACCATTCACCTACATCAGAAGTGCTTAATCCTGCTCTTGTAGCTTGTAAACCAGTTTACAGCTCACTTGAAAACTACAGGCAGGTGTGTTAGAGTGTGAAACTCAGAAAAGCAGATTCCAAGAGCAGTGTTGAGCGTCACTGACTAAAATCATGTTAAGTCTGTGTAGGATTTTTTGTTACTTTATCAACACTGGTGACCAGATCACACACGGTCGCTATTAGATTAAGCCTCTGCAGTTGTTACAAATACAGCTGCAGATTTCACACATAGGTATTTTGCATAGTCTGGTGCTAACTCTATGCCTGATTATCAACCTGCATCTTATGGTATTGCCTGCCTGCTAAATGTCGTCAGTGCCTAAAACCCCGGGCCGCATGGCAAGCATTCCCACATGCTCTAATTAGCAGTATCTAGGGATAAAGGTGAATCGCCATTATGATCTCATCCTCCAGTCGTTCTGAGCTTGTCACCTCCTGCCAGCACCCCAGCAGAATCTCCGGTGTCAAGGGTGCCGCATGAGGTGCGCTGGAACAGCGGATCCGTACTTCTGCTCGTCAGTATTGGTCCAAAGCTCATTTTACCGCTTGGGTTGAAGTGTTTAAAAGTTCACAGAGCTATTCACACCGCTAACAGACCTGCTGTTTATGGGAAGCTACTGTATAAGCGCTCTCACTCAGGATTGAGTTTAACTAAAAGATCTGTGGAGTGTGAAAAGGAATAATGAATTACCATGAGAGGAAATGAGGAAAGGCTAGGAAATATTGATAGAGACTGTAGAGGAAAAGAATGACAGCTTATATGGTGAAAAATGATTTAAAAAAGAAATCTACAGATTTTTTTCTTGCCTGGCGTACAGCCCAGATTTGAAATACGCTCTTCATATTCCCAATGCTGGAGGCTTACAGTACCCCCCCCCCTCATCTTATAGTTGTGTTGTTCTGCATTATGAATGTTCCGAGGTTCCTGGTATAAATGATCTGAACATATGTTTTTAAGGCTTGCCAGGGAAGAGCTGCCTTCCAAAACAAAAATAGTGACAATAGTGGCAAGCTCTCATTTCAAAGTCTGATCTCAGAGCCGTCGTGTTTGGTTTTGCAGGTTTTGCTGGCTAGAGCGTCTTAAAGTTTTTCCACTCTACTGTCTACACTTTTAGTGCTCATTGTTTGAGCAAGTACGTTATTTAACACCTGTTATCTCCTGTGGGGGGTGGATTTTTTTTCAGACATTTACCTCACAGTACTGTAATCACTATTCTGACACTAAGAATCATTTTTTTAAATTTTCACAGAAAAATAACTGGAATAATTTGTCTGGACATACATTAGATAAGCGTTGTAGCATTAGATAAAAACACAACTAATTTATATTCATCCAAAATTAGCAAAACTGAAACAACGAATTGCTTTATTAACATGCTGGCCCAGACATCAGTATATTATTTTGTTGCCAGGTCCTCTCTGATTCTTGCTCTTACACAAGAAGAATAGAGATATTTACCCTCCTGCCTGTCACACAACGCACAAGTGCCCTGGCAAGTTGAATTTAATAAAATCAGCTCTGTTTCGCAAATCCTGCAGGCTCTTATTGTCGAAGCCTGTTTAGAATGGGAGAAAGTCACTTGTGTGTGCAAGTTAATGGGTCCCATATTTTTAAATGCCAAATAAGGCGGGTGGACAGCTCTCTCCTTTAGCAGCTGCAGTTCTTCCAGCTTATAAATGTTTGGATTGCCTGGAAGGGAAAGCAGCTACTCTATGTGACTTCACCAGTGGCATGTTCAGTCTGTGGAAGGTTGCTGATGTAAATGAAGAGCCATGTTGTCTGTCTCCAAGTGTCTTTATTCCTTTGTGTTTTATTTAGATGTCTTTGACTGGGGTTTACTGTATGTGAAGTAGGGAATGCTAACATGAAATTAATATGTGAATATTTTGGCTGCTTTTTATCATTATCTTAAAGGTCAAGTGTGTGATTTCTGCAACACTAGTGGTACCAAACAGAATTGCATAAGTAAGATTTACAGTTCTTGCCCAACCCTTCCAAGCAAGCCCCTCCCCTTTTTATGCAAAAATAGTGCTGCCCCAAACTTACGTCATTGGTCAGACAGTGCATTGGGTGGAGCAACTGCAATTGGAATAAATAGGACAGCTAACATAAATCACTCTTTAGGTATATTAGAACTCTGGGTGGTTCAAACAAACCACGCTGTGTACACATTATGTCTCTGCATGCTAGAGTTACCTGTAGGTCACACAAATACATACCCAGTGCTCCTCTGTACTTTTAAACATGGTCTTTGAAAAACAGCACAATTACACAGTTTCAAATACAGGAAAAGATCTATTAGGACAGAAGCTCAGGGAGACAGAATAGGTCAAAGCAAAAGGTTCAGACTTCTAGTTATAAGATTTATAAAAAAAAGTTACATTTTACCCCTGAGTGTGACAGAGCTGTTGTGATAGTTTAATATAGTTCTGCCCCATGAAACACGATACACATTGCGGTGTCTAAAAAACTTGTTTAGCAGATAAAATCAGAGTAATTTCTCTGCACATATGCATTTATTCTTTACATTCTGTGCCTGCATACTACAGAAATATTGTATCTTGCATGGAGGACTCTGTTGTCTTTAACTCAGGAACATTTGGAAGTCACACAGGATGCTGTTTAACTCACAGCAGTGAGAGAAGACTGTACACAAGAAAACCTCCACAGCAGCCTCTTTAATTGAATTGTCAGTGTCTAGAGAGGCCATTAGGGATAAGACCTTACTCTCTTCCCCCTCCCTCCGTTTATAGGACTGCTTGGATTTTCCAGTAACATTTATGCACACAAAATCCACTTTGTATGTGCTTATTTCTGTGCTTCTAATGGTGGTTGTAAGAGTCATTTGCGAAGAAGTTCCTTCCTCATAATTACAGAACAGAGGTTGCGTGTGTGTGCTTGCATGCGCGAGCAGACACACACTCTCACGGAGGGATTTCGCTCCGGGCTGTTGCTTCGCCTCTTTAGGTAATGAGGAATATTTATCTTCCATCTCCTATGCAAAGTTTACTCAAGATTCGCCTCAGTAAGCTCAACAAATTGGCTCAGCGCATTGAAAGCGGTTGTTAATGGCTGCGTGTTAGAAAACAAAACATGTTAATTTAACACTTTGAACCCATCAACACCCCGGATTTTCCCATCCAGAATGGTTATTTAGTTTAAAAAAAAAGCTCATTTGTTTCGATAGGGGCATCCATTCCGTGATGGAATTCTGAAGGAATGTGTGGTGTTCCGGACAGACAGCGGAATGACAATGGATGCAGTGGGCATGAGAATTAATGTAAACAATGGAACTTTTGTTTAAACTGCACTGTCCAGTAATGAAGACACATGCATCAAAAAAGCTTACGTGGTTCGGTATTAACTAGACCCAATGCGCCTAGTCAACACAAATGGAAACCTATATTGTTGCCATAGTTTGGAATTTGCATGTAATGTGTCATTTCTGTGCACCTACTGACATGTGTATGATTTAGGTGAATTATTGCTATATCTTTTTTTACATATTGTTACTATTAGTAGCAATAGCATAACAGTGCAAAGTCTAGTAGGCCACTAGATCAGTAGAGCTTAGGGCTTGGTTTGCAAAAGGTTTGGTAGTAATTGATTACTACCAAATACAGATTATATTGTCCCATCAGTGACCTTTCTCTTCTATATGGCATCACTATTCACTTTTTATTTATGTATTGGTGACAACTGGAGTAATTTTTTAAGGGCTGATACAAGTGAAAGTATTTAATCACACAAGAAATAAAGCCTTCTCTTACTCTGGAACTTTAAGATGTGGGATTTAATAAAGGGAACTTTACAGATTTTATTAATAAACTGCTTTTATAATTATAAAACAAGAAAAATTGTGGTTTGTCTTATTTTTTACAGCACCTACCAGTATAATATTACTGTGTGTCAAACTCTTTCTGAAATGTGTCTTTAGAGAAAAATAACAAGAATAGTTTCTGGCATTTGGGTGCTGTAGAATATGTTGATGTATAACAAAACACACAAATAAAGTGTTTTTATTATTATTATTACCTGCATCTGTAGTTCTGTCGCAAGCTTTCTGTGTTAAGTAATTAAGATCTCGCATATTATCTGTCAGTTAATGTTTCTCTTTCTGATTAAGGTGGTTGAAATGTCTGTAAGTGGTTTCATGCTATTTGGTGGAATCTTCTTCAGTAAAAGTCTTTCTCTCATTAGGTTAATTTAGGCTGATAATATATAAGGCTAAGCATACAACCTTGCTCATTGTGCCCAATTATTTCTGATAGACCATCAAAATTATCTTCCTTTATGAGCTAGCCCAGCTAACCATTTTAGGTTACGTAAACATTTTCCTGATGTTTCCTGTTAAGTAGCAAAAGTGTTATTCTTAGAAGTGTCCAGTTTTTAAGATGTGGTATTAAAATTGTTGCTTGGTTATAAAAGCTTATTTAGACATTTTTTAAACGTTCCACTAACAACTTAAGAAAAATGTTTTAATATAGATGATACGTAACATAGCAAGCGTTCTACTGATGTTAGTGCCAGAATGTTTTATGAAAACTAGGAACTTTTAGATAACATTAACCAACGTTTTGAGAACATTCACTGTTCTGATCAAGAGGGCTTCAAATCAGCTTTAAAGTTTCCTAGCATATTTTAAAAAGTAGCAATTAGAGATGCTTATGACAAGGTATCTAATTAAGTGATTAGAGCCTGTTGCTCTGTGTTGGTTTATGTGGTTGGCTGGTCATGAGTGATAATGATAATTATGAGGTCATAGAATGAGCTAATGTATGGACGATTTATTTCAGCAATACTGTTAAGACAATAGCAGGCAAAGGCTAATGTCATGAAATGACTAGGACACATTAGCAACATTTCTACTAAAAATACAACCGTTAAATCCTCAGAATAAATGCTATCAAATGATAGGTGCCAGTTCTCTTTGTCTGCTTGTGTTTTGAATTGAGCGATTTCTTTGCTTGTTTTTAATCAGTGTTGAAATAATTTCAGTACAACATGCTGGTAAATAAAGCATCAGGGTTCCTTGGAGAATTCACAAGTCATGTAGTTGGTGTTGGATCTTTCAATAATAGCCCATTATAGGGTTAATAGTGAATGTTTGTTTAAATTAATTGAAAATGCATGACATTAAGAACTAGAGTCATTTAAATACCTTACTTTACCATAGCATGTAAATATTCTCCCTGGATATTGGCGCAAAGGTCTGTTTTTAGGTTAACAAACAGTATATCATATTCTAAGCAACCATCAACATGCTAATTTTAAAATGAAACTTAGGCTACTGTGTCAAATCAATAGGTTTGCAAATCTTGGCATTAATTAACATACACACCTACGGTAGCAGAAAACAGCTTGATGCTGTTCTGATCTTGTTGCAAGGGCTGCATGAAATCAAAGATAAAGGCAATATGCATTTGTTTTGCAAGTTTTATAAGTATTTTTTTACTATATAATAATATATAACCAACATACATGTTTACATTCTTACTCTGCTATATGCATTGACCTGAAGCGAAATATTAATATTATTTAGTTATTGTAAGTGACCGCAATATGCCAATGTACCATATTTTGAATATTTGGCTCCATTTTACCACATTCAAACCAGCACAGTTCTCAGCTCAAAGACTCATATACGACAGAACTGGGTAACTGCATGTTTATACTCCTTTGAACAACTGTGCTTCTCTCAGAGTGTTTTTCTACATTGTCAGTCCTGGTAGTAACATACTTTAAGAATCTACTATGTCCTACTGTACAGATCCTTTAAACACTGATGCAGACAATAGCCTAACACTCAGCATCAATGCAACATCTCAGGATTCTTCTCATGCCTTGACAGCTCTTCACTGCTCTTTCTGAACAGTAGCTTATCACGCAGAGACAGCACAGATAACAGCTGAATTCAAGTCCCAAAGGGAGGAGAAGAACACCATTAGAAGCCCACATGCTGTCATTTCACGCCTCGACTCTTGTTATGTGCGCCGTTGTTTGCTATGCCCAGTTTCCAAATGACTGATTTACAGCACTGAAATTAATTGCCGTGTGAGCGTTCGCACGTACTCCCAACGGACGGTTCATCAGCGTGTACAGCGACAAATCACAGCCGTTAAAAACTACCAACATGTCACACGTATGATCAATGAGGACAACGCAGGAAGCGGTTGCCTACACTGTGTCATGCCACAGTTGTCCTTTGAAAATCATAAATCGGAAATCGGAGCGTTGCTTTTCCATGCTGACATTTGTAAACACGATGACTATTAAAGCGGTTGGTTGATCTTAGGTTTTGCACCCAAGATGAAAAGAAACCAAAGCAATAAATTATATTTGTGTAAAGAAATCTTATTAATAAATGTTATAGTTGAGTAAAGCCTGTTTTTGCATTGTGACATTATCTACACAATTAAGTGTATTTTTGCTGCAAAACGTCTTCACTATAATGTGGGGGTTTAAATTTAGTTTTTTGTAGTTACTAATAGTCTCAGAGGTGATTCTCATTAGACACTCATTAATATAGGATAACGCAATAATTATTTACTGTGTTGCAATACAAGTAGTGTTATACACTTTTTTTATTACATAAATGAACATGAACGCAGTACAAGGAAAACCATTGTGTATATATATTTAAATTATTTTATTTAAATATATAGTATATATATTTTACCTTGCAGTCACAAAAACAAATGAACAAATCCCTCAGGACTGGGTGTAAGTGGTGAATAATGTCACAAAACAAACAATGTAGTTGATCTACAAATAAAGACTTCATTTGTATCAAATGTACTTTACTTTGAGGTAATATACGACCTGAACATGTTGTTGACAGGTTTCATGAGAATAACCTATTTATTTAGGTAATAGTTGCATGTAGGTGATGATTAAATGTGACTGATTCAAACAGCATGAACATCACAACAATCACCCAGCATGCATTTCAGTCTCACTCTTCTGATCAAGATCGAGAGAGGGGGCTGCAAATGGATCCAATAGCAGCGCGGGGGTCTCGTTGTCCACTTGAAGCTTTAGAGGGGCTTTTTACAGGAGCGCGTGGGAGTTACTGCTAGGCCCGACAACCACTTCAGCCAGATGACTGATGCTGGTAAAACAGAAGGAGATCATCATTAATTGATGCAGTGGCAAATGTAGGCGGCTTCAGAGAAGGAACACACACACTCTCGCACTTAAACATGCACTTGCAGGAGGACAAAGGCCAAAGTCGTGTCTGCTGTAGAGCACAACGCATTTGAATGTTGAAGCCGGGTAATGCTAGCGTTTAACTGCTCCATTATCTTTTCTGCGTGGATCGAGGAGGAATTGTGTTGGGATGTAGCTCACATTTCTGTGTTTTAATTCGGGCTTGCATGTTAAAGTTCTGGTTTGGATCTGTTAAATATGTGAGAACATTTGCTTTAGGATGCTTCCTGATGTTGTTTGATGTTTCTTAACCTTAATTCTGATTGGTTAATTGGACCATTCTGACGTCAGATATGCTCAGTTACTCTCAGATACAACCAGCCAATCACTGTAAAGGTTTAACAATCTTTACACCATGTCTATTGTGGCACTATGTTGTCTCTTCCCTTGTAAACACTGAATTATTTCTGACTAGGATTTAAATTGCATGTCCATTCATTTACTTATTTTGTGAATTTAAAGCAGCACTGTATTAAAGTGCAAGTTCACAAGTATTCCTAGACCCTATTTAGACCTATCTTTAATCTCAGCCTCTTAGAATCTACTATTATGTAAACTGTTTACATTAGCTGAACACAGCAGAAAGCTATCTGCAATTGTTTCACACTGAAATAAAGTTTGTACATCATCTTATAAAAACAACATGGGCCATTAATGTTCAGAATGGAGCATTGTCCGCCGGTACATAGTCCAATTCTCTGTTTCATATCACAATGCTGTCTATTCTACAAAATGAAATGCAACTAAATAGACCATTATTACTGATATACATATACCGACAAAGTGATGCAATTTTTATTTTTTACATTTCAAACTTCCAGCCTCTTTCGCTTGGGGCAAAAAATGTTCTTGTGGGCAACATTAGGTTATTCTCTAGTGGGCTTTCAAGAACCCCCCCCAACTCCACAGAATCACCACAGTTAAATGATATAAGTGGCCCTATAGCTTTGCTTGGGGGTCCTGCGTGAATGACCACTGACTGTACATTATCCCTCACATGTCAGACTGTACATGTATATGCAGACTCCCGAGAGTCTGTTTTAACACAGAAGTTGAAAGACAAGCATATGTTTGGTCTTTTGCATGTTTCATCTGTACATATATTCCAGATCTATAGCAGCTGTTGGCTTTGCTGGGCGTTTTCAGTGCTAATTGACATGCTGAGAGATAGCAGGTGGAGGCCACAGTGTATGTGTGTGTGTGTGTGGCTGTTTTTATTGTTAGGTCACGTGACCTTAGAATTGATGCAGTCACAGCCAGGAACTGCAGTTATGCATGTGTGTTTGTATAGCTCTGACCCGCCAGTTGACACGCCATAAAGCAGTAGTTGGATCACAGTGTCTGTCTGCATGTTTGTGATAGATGTGTATATGTGTCCGCCTGCCTGCTTGATAATTGACATGCTGTAAAGCAGCAGGGTAAGGCTTGTTTGTGTTCTGTCACTGAAGGCAGCCAGTGGGGGTTGGACACTCTGTCAAGGCACAGCCTGAAGGACCCAAACTTGGCCCATCGCTGATGGCCTTGGTGTCTGCTAAGATATTACAGCCATCTGGTAATGACACCCAGCCCGATCGGAGCCTAACGAGCCATAACGAGCACAATGTTAGGGCAGATCTGTGTCGCTACTTTTTGCCACAGACTCTGTAAACGAAAACCACAGCGATTGCGTGTGTTGGTGTCACAATTGCTAAATCTTGTTTTGCATACAGCGCCGCTCAACAGTGTTTCTCGAGTGCTTTTGGTTGAGAATCTAGATTTTACATTGGACGTCAAATGTGACCTGATGTAGTACAAAACTTGTTTACCACACCAAAATAATCACAAATATTCCTAAAATGAAATACTGAAATATTATATTGCAAATAAACCTGTATTTTAAAAAATGGGTCATATTGTCCTTTGCTCTGTGTTGTGTGCGCATAGTTTTTGAGCATGTGGCCATGTCAAAGAACCTGTCCATCTGTCTTATTTGGCTAGCACTTACCAGGCAAATCTGCAGCAAAATACTATAAAGTTTGATTTATTTATTTGGTGTAATACATGTTTCTGTGTTAGTATTTTTTAATGCCCTTTTTAGGTCTGATCTAGACCTGTATCTTATTCACTAACCACTTACACGCAAACCAGTTTATGCGGGCACTAAATGCACTGAAATAGTGAAAACAAGCTGCCTCTCTGTGTAAATTAGGTATCATAGATTGCACATTATTCACAAAACCCTGCTAATTTTCTCATGCAATCAGCACTGCGCTATTGCTGCTCACAAAATGCAGGCAGTAATTACAGCACGCTAATTGTGCAGCACATTTTTTGTGCATGTTTGCGCCATGCCTGTTCTACATAATTCCTTTAGTGCATCAGTCCTAAAACAACGCAGACGGCACATGCAAATAAACCCACTAAGTAAAACTGTTGCAATTCATTCTTAGTGAATTTCCCCTGTGCAATCTACAAAACATTCAGTGTTACCAAGATGTAATTTTATGATGTAATATTTTCTGGTTTCCCATCAGCAGCAATATTATCTTACTGTCTAGTTGAAATATGCAGGTTGAGATGTAGCCAGTTAGCCAAAAAGGATTTACCTGTACAGAGACTGTATCAATCCTCTTTGTGCCACCAGATGCAAACCAGTAAGTTTTAAATGCTGTGATCTTTCACACTGGCTTAAAGAGCCTAATTGAGCTCACAGTGTGAGTGAAACTCATGTCACCCAATACGGTAACTGAGCGAGTATTGCCCCTCCCCGGCATATTATCATTTCAGTGCTATCGAAAAGTGTAATGAGTGTAATAAGAAAGGGGAAACACAGCATAGACAATGCTCAAGGGATAAAGACAGTCAACGCTGTGATTTTAACTTTATAATTGCTGTAATCGCTGTGCCTTTGTCTTGTGATGTCACCAGAAACCAATGATGAATGCCTCAGTCTGAACTCACACTGACCACAGTGGACCATAAAAAGCCAAACAGACATCCGTCATAGACGTCAGTTGTAAAACACAGCTGAACAACATTATGCTAGTCATTTTAATGTCAATGCCTATAGAGAACTTATTAATGACTGCACTGTACATTAATGAGTAATTTTAGATGTCTCATGGCAGAAGAATTATAGGCTTTATGCCGTTACAATAAAGCCCCCTACCACACACATCCCACTCGACTTAGCAAAGAAAAAAGCTAATAACTGTCACCGATTTAGACGAAGGCTATAATCAGGTTCCTGTGTTTTAAAAATTGGTCGTCTAAGGCCTGTCACCAGTAAAGTAGCTCTGATTTCTAAGATTATTGTGTTAGCTATCCTTTGTTCAGGCTGTATTTTTTATTTATTTCTTTTTTGTGGCTTGCAAAATATCCCAGCTATTCAGATTACTGTAGTTAAGCAGAGGAGAGGATTTAGGAAATGGGCTGTCAAACACAAAAATTAAGAAGGTATAAATGGTATAAACTGAAGATCAGGAACCTATGACATTATGTACAGTACCTGTTTACATCTGTTCAAAGAATAATTAAGTTATAAAAGGTTACTGTTATTATTATTAATGCCTGTTTTTAAAAGACATTTAAAGTTCATCAGCAATTTAAAGTAGTGATGGGGGGTGGAGAACAACTGGCCAAATATAGATAAAGGGTAACATTTTTAATAATAAGTATAATGTTAATAATAATTATAGCGTTAATAAAAACAAAAATGTCATCATTTTTATTAATACTTAGATGCAGTTTTCAAATGCATAGTGCAGAGTTTTGTCTAGTATACACCACAAATAACGAAACACACATTTTATAGGCTAATAACCAATAGCAGATTATTTTCAATGAGGCGGATATCAGTGATAATCAAATCATGCAAAATCATGTTATGTTTGTTAATTAAATGGGCAGACATCTTACAGAGTTAATTAAATCTTTTAAATGAAGTTAATGATAATTTAGTGCCTTATGATAACTCACATTTACTGGCACAGAGTCATGTTCATAAACTAGGCTAATCTGAACCAAAAAAAGACATCACAACGAGAAAACAACTGACTATATTTAGACCACCCCCACCCCCCCATCATGGTTGCCTGTGGTTGAGAAATGCACTAATACAAATGTTTAATAATAAAACATTTTTAATGTTTTAAATGGTTTAATGTTTTGCTTGTCAAATAAATTACTTACATGGCAGGTAAAAATCATTTTATGTCAAATCCAATTAATAAGTTTTGACAGCTAATTAAAGACATAGACATTTATGGCTAACAATTAGCCAAAAAATATTAAATATATCTTGAATATAACTAATTTTGATAGAGGGTTTCTACACTGTACCTGTTTAATAAAATGTGGCAGCTACTTTTCTTTAAAAAAAGGATGCTGGCAAAAAAAATGGTCAGACAAATGGCATTGTTATCCTGATGTTGTGTAGCTGTCACAACCTCACCCTGTAAACAAAAAGGACAAAGGCAATATTTCATATTCCCTGCAGCCTTGATGGTTGTAATGTAGCATAATAATGTCTGTTTTTGTTGAGTTCAAATGATTGTGTAAAAATGTATTTGTTGCTTTTTAAATTTTAAATTGTTGTTTCTAAAAAATGGAAAATGGTTTTAATTACATTAAAATATTGAAAAATAAATATATAAAAGGAACAGCTTGATGAAAACATTGGCATTCCCATTGGGAATAGTATCTCAACACGGTCCAGATGCTTTTATCTGGACAATATGTTAAACGCTATGCTTGATGAATTATTCCATTTATGTTTGTTACGCTCAGTGTGACTCATCAAAAACAATTACCTGTGTTCAGTGTGTTTTTTACACTAAAGACCCATTTGATTTCCCTTTGAATGTTTTATTAATGTTATGTCTGTGTGTGTGTGTTTGTGTGTGTATGTGTGTCTCACTAGCCTTCGTAACCCTTCTAAATGGTGACCAGGCACAGGATGCCATCCGGAACCTGCACCAGACATCGGTCCGCGGCCGTGACATCACCGTCCAGCTACAGCCAACGGACTCTCTCCTGTGTGTCAGCAACCTACCCTACACAGTCACCGCAGCCCAGTTTCAGGAGCTTGTGCGTACCTACGGCAACATTGAGCGCTGTTTCCTGGTGTACAGTGACCTTACGGGACACTCCAAAGGCTACGGCTTCGTGGAGTACATGAAGAAAGATTCCGCCTCCAGGGCACGGTCAGAACTCCTGGGGAAACCGCTGGGTGACCGGGCCCTCATGGTGCAATGGGCCGACGTTAATCAGCTGACCTCTAATGACCACCTCCACTCCAAGTGCCTGTGCGTGGATCGCCTGCCGCTGGACTTCGAAGACTCAGAAGAACTGGCGCACATTTTCTCAGAGCACTACAAACCTGTCTTCTGCCAGGTGAGATGTGGAGAGGAGCAGAGCGTTTGTAATTTGACATGGCATTATAAGATTTACTGTATAGAAATCTGGTAAAGTATATAAAAGCATGTGTAAGGGTATATAGTATAGGGTATACAGCCTACAGTATATAACAGCCTATATAATCGTACCAGAAAGATAAATGAGAACAATAAAGAAAAATAAAATTAATAATTTATGCTATTGATATAATATTATATACTATTTTAATTTGGAATGATAGGGGTTATGTTGTAATGGTGACTTCAGACTTCATGTGAACATACAATAAGACAAACAAATTGATATAGATAATGTTAAACCTCAAATTTAAACTCAATACAAACGTCTCTAAAATTCAACAGTATTTTGAATTTGAACCCTGATGTGCAATTAATATTTACAGTCATTGTAGATGTTGGGCTGCCATCTGTGCAGTCTTCACATGCTGAAGTGACATTTCATCTGTGCTAGAGGAAGCAGACATTAATGTTGCATGTATTTTTTTGCAAATAAGTCAGACATAAAACATCACAAAACATTTGTCATTTTAAAAAGAAAGGTAACTCTTATCTAATAATGTATGAACGGATTTGGATCTTGCATGAGATATTTTTAACTAGCAAAAAAACACTCAAAACTTTTAAAAATATTAGTGTTGATTGTTAGCAAAACTGTCTGTTATTTTGGAGAGGACAGAAGATTAAATTGTGCTAGCATATATTGATATGGCAACGGTGAGTGCATTGTGCATTAAATTATTATTGGTGCTACGTTTATTGAACTTTACAATTGAAATCCCTGTGATGTTTCTACCACTTGCAGTTTGTAATGTGCTTACATCTTAGTTTGTGTGTGTGTGTGTGTGTGTCTGAGTGAGTGAGTGAGTGAACTACACTATACAACTTCCAGTCATTAGAAAATGCTGATGGTCTGATTATGGCTTCAGAGGTCGTGTTCAATTGCCAGGCATGGCAGTGATGACTTGTACTAAAGCCCTCACTTCTCTCACCATTGTGTTAATATGAGAGAGCTTTTCTCCATGCAAACCATCTATAGAAATCAATACGACCCAGGAAAACTGCCTTTAAGTGCTTACGCAGGATATGATTTCCTCAACCTCCATACTAATCAAAACCATTAAAGTTAAAGGGCAACACTGACTTCAGATCTGCAGTTCAGGCCAACACCAGCCGACACAAAAATCAATACTCCACAGTACACCCTCTCAATCCCATCATGCTTTGCTGCAGCACTAAACCCACACCATCTGGTGGAGGGTTGGAGATGCATCAGACTCCCAGGACTTTGACCTCAAATTGCATCATCATGCTTTCAGGCCTTTTTAATACTCAAGCTTTGCTTCAAGAATCAATATCATAGTTTTCTATTGCCGCCTCCAGTACTGTACAGAAATGAAATAAGTCAAGCGGCTGCGCAAATGATTCAGCTCATTTGTGTGCAGAAGATGCTGGAAGATAAGATGCTGGAAGATAAGATGCAAAATGTGTCCCGGACTGACAGAAAGTGTCTCATTAATATTTAGGATGTTTTTAATGATCTGAAAGCTTCTTTCATAACCTTATAATGACTGGAAAGAGTGACTGTGTAGTAATGTTCTCCTAATTGAGGTTTGTCTTCAACAACCTTTTAGAAATTGTTGCAGGGTTTATACAGTCATTTTGTTTTAATACAGACTAAATCTTGAGTTTCCTATCAAAAGATTACAATATACTGTGAAGAGAAATGTATGTGTTGTCACTAGTAGTCACACTTACTGTAATTGGATGAACACTTCCAAACAACCATAACATTTTTCTCATAGGCCCTGTGAGTTTAAGCAATCGCACCAAATTATAAAACTAACACAGCAGTTTCCATTGACATTTATAGTTGCCCAATGTATTGACCAAGTCAGATTCTCACAAAAAGGCATTTTGATGTGATAAAATGGCAAAACTCTTTAGTTTATGGCCGATACATCATCTCTTAAGCATGTTAAAATCGCCAGTTTCATTAGATGTATTCCAGAATGTATTTCTCGTATAAATCTCTCACATCTTGCCTCCCACGTCATCTATCTCGCAGCCCCCCAACCCTTCTGTCAGTTTTCTCTCTTGTGTTTTTGAGACGCTCTTGAGAATGACAGCAGTTATGTTATTAGATGACTCAGCGTGGCCATGAATGGCATGTTCTGACCCAGGTCTTCTGTGGCACATCTGAGGGGTTTACACTCAATGTAAAGACTGACAGCTTGACGCACACAGTTTGGAAGCTTCCGCTTATATTTATGTGAAGATGTGGAGAGATTAACTCAGCCTGTGAAAGATTTTGGAAGGGTGTCGTGTTTATAAAGGGACTTATCAGGGGAATGTCTTTAGGTAATTTTATAACAGTCAGACAAGGTCGGTCAGATTTTTTAGCTTTGATGCCTCAGCACAGGTTATTTTTTAACTAAAATAAAACGTTTTTGTGTCACCATACAAAGCGATACACATCCTAATGGAACGTGCTTAAAAAGTGTACAGTTGCTATGGTTACTCCTCCTCAGGCGAACACAACTTTACTTATGTTTATTTACCACCAGGGGAAAATACATGCCTGACTAACTTATAATTTAACCTCTGTGGTTACGGAAATGTTTTTTTGGAAACACGTTGTTGTACATTTGTGGGTTTTTTTGAGAACAAAAAGCTTTTGCTTTGACATTCTTTAAGAAAAGTGTTTTGTCCCCCAATACCCGCAATTTTTACCCTGGATTTAAACTTTTGCACACTTCTAGTTTCCACAAGTTTTTGTGAACAGTTTTATAGGGGTCATACATTGCATGTTTTTTGAAACTGTAATACATTACTTAAGGTTGAAATAAAACATTAGTACTTTATTTTTAGTAACTTATAGATTTTATGTTATATAATTTATTTTATTTAGTAACATCTATATTTGTAAAACATGATTTATTTCCACCCTCCCCCTGTCACAGTGCCTTGGTGCCGTATCATGTCAGTAAATGTTTTGAGTGACAAACAGTTCATAAGGGAAAACATGCAGTATCAATGATAATAAGAGATGTCTACAGATTGTTGAAGTGGCTCATTTGTTTGTCAGACATGCCTAATTAAAAAACACAGATATGCTTGATCGAAAAACATAACAAGAATACAAGTTAATACAGCATTATATTCTAGTTACTATGTTAGTTCAAATTGACTATATTAATTATTTTTTTCTTGATGTGATGCTTTCCTAAGTCTGACGTCAAATATTAGGAAGTTGTCAGACTGGTTTCAACAAACTATTTTTTGCAGTAAGGGTGAATTTTTGCTGGTTTTGCAAAACAGTATTATTTTAGTTCAAAGTTCAATGACCTTTTGTACATCAAAAAGATCAAGTAAATGTGATTCCCCACTGCATGGCTGGCTGCATGACCTGCTGTCGTCTGTTTTTCTTTTGTCTGATAGAAGGTCAGAAGGTGCCGGCCTATGATCTGGCACTCTGTAAATTTTGGCTGCTGTCACAACACATAAACAGACAGACATGCCACTATCCCAGACCACATTCATCTTGATTCTGGCAACTACTTTTAAAAAAAGTACCCATAATTGTTTTTTGTATGAAAGGGTTAATATTGATCCCATACATTTTATATGATCTGTATCCTGGCAGGATTTTAATACTGCTGCATTATTAATGTCATAATCATAATTTGTTTGAATGCCTAAGTGGAAATATCAGTATAGAGTTATTTCATTCATTTCCAGAACATTCCTTGCCATTAACTGTTATAACAGAATGAGATTTTTGTATGAACAAGAAGTTCTACAACAGGCGGTGTGGCCCACACAGAGATCTGATCACACCAACATTGAGTCAGTATGGGATTACATGGAGAGACAGAAAAAATAAAACTGATTCCTTAAGAACTGCGGGAACAGCTCCAAAATGCTAAAGCAAAAGATAAAAATAAACATCTTAAAAGAAGTTTTCTAAAAGAAAAGCATTTATTGTTCCCAAGAATTATGCTCAGTACTGTATATACATCCATTTTTGAATTCACCCTTCATTGTTTATTTATGTGATTTTCTGTAGATATTTGTTAGTGTTTGTATGTTGTTCTGTTCCTAGCCTTTTTGTGTAATTACTCTTAGCTTGTGGAGTCCCCCCTAGGTACTTACAGATGAAGTGTATACTTTATACAATATTAAAATACATTCTCCTAACCTGGTTTAGTGTTCAAACTGTACATTAGAAAAATGTAATATTTTGATACGGAGGCCAGGTTGCATAAGTCTGAATTATTTGTACTTCTACACAGTCTTGACATTATTTGTCCATTGATACTTTTTTCATTGATACTGCTTAGCGCCCCCTCCCCCCACCTTCCCAGAATCCCCTGGGGTCTCGGTATTGCTCTTAAAGGTCAGCCATTTACTACAGGAAACAGAACATGTCTGAGCCAGAGGGAACACACCATGCTGACATCCAGACACAATATTTGCTTTTGATGAAGTGCTTTATGGGCTGGTATGCTGTTGGTGTTTGTGTGTTTAAAAGGAGGTGGTAGCTGTATTGATTTCTCTGTCCTGAGGTCAGTAATAGCTGCTGGTTGTTGCAGTGTCTGACTGCACTCTTACACAGTGGCGCCCTATAGCCTGACCAGCCCCTCCTGACTGTCTAGAAAGCCTTCATACATTAAAAGGTCTAATGGAGAAACTCATGGAGTGTCATTATTGTATTAGATTTGTGTCAAATGCCCTGCAGGATACACAGTTGTGACAGCAGTGATCAGTTTTGGCAGAGAACAGTCAGACAGGCAGAGAGAGAGACAGAGACAGAGTAAGAGAGAGCGCAGTTCACCATTTGTTCAGCCAGCAGGTTTATGGAAATAATTTTATGCCCTAATTTGTCATACAAAAACCTGTCATCATATATTGCATATATCGCATTTTCTGTGTTTATCTAATTCATGAATTCTGAATGAATTTGCTTGTCTGTTTGTATCTTCCCTGTTGAAAAGACAAGCACTGTTGGTCACCACCATATGTTTCAGATTGTAATCCCCGTTAGGAATGTTGGTGGTGTTTTTACCCAGATTTTTAACTAGCTTAACCAGCAAAGTTTTCAGAGTGCTGGTTGACCAGCTAGACTGGCATTAACAAGCACTAGTCAGCTAGAGCTTACATGGAAATGGCGGTTTGGAAATGTGACAAAGATTTCTTCATGTAGGAATGTTTTTGTGTGCGTTTGTGTCAAAATTAAATAGAGAGTTTTGCACTTCACACATATTTCTCCTGAGAAAAAGACTTTAGTAATCTGACGTGCCTCCTGTAGAGTTTCAGGAAAGATCTTAACAGTGACAGATTGCATTGAGATTTGCTATGACATTGATATTGAGATCTCTTAATTAAAATTTAGACCAATTTAACTGTATTATGCGAATACACTCTTATTGTATATCAACAATTGTCTCATTTGCTTCTTAATTATTTTTTTATGAGAAACATCTGAGACAATATTAACGTTTCAATGTACAGACTCCTGAGCTACAGCGTAGCAACCACCAAGCAACAGAATTTTCTTTTGGTTGGGTAGACTCTGACAATGGTGCTAGTTACTGTTCAAACACACCACACACGCACAACATCTTGACACTTATCCAAATGACAAATGCTTTTCCTTCTCTATATTTAGACTTTTACATACACTGTCCTGACTGCATTATAACTGGCACAGATAAACCCGGGTTCCTCCGAGACATACCGCACCACTTATTGCTGCCAAGGGCGTATGCTGTGTGTGTGTGTGCGTGTGTGTGTGAGAGACAGTGTGAGAGAAATATCCAGGCCACTGTAGCACATTTTACAGTTTCACAGTTTCCTACAGTCTCACCCTGTGTGTGTATATACAGTAGGGTTCAAAAGTGTAAGAATTCATTTGTCTTGTCTTTTAATCTTTAAGTCTTTATCTCTTTCACTTTGTTTGTTTCAACATCTACCACTTGTAAACTTATCATTTTGCATCTCTCTCACCTTTTACATTATCCATCTATTATTCATTCACATTCATTCACACACTCGTTAAAACTCTCTTTCGTTCTTTTTTCCCCCTACATTCCCTGAGGGGTCTCATTTCCATTGGACTAACTGCCAATAGTTGATCAGTCTTTTCCACCCCCTCATTTCTTAAAGACCCTCAACCTTCACCTGTTCTCTTTCTTCAGGCATTCCATCTGAATCTGCGCCTCCATATATTTTAACTGAGCTGTATAATATATGTTTATAAAATAAAGACATTTAAACTGAGCCCTGAGCTTGTGGATTGTATGCAACAAGCAAGATGAATAATACACTGATTGTAATTAGTCAACACATCTTTCTGTTGGATTATCTGTTCTAACTGATGGTCGATTTGTGCACAATCGTTCCTTTTTGTAAAGCACATTAAATCATTAGCTCCACTTGTGTGAATCAGTTGGAATACAACACAGGAGTCATTTGTCAAAATCATAGATTAAATCGATTAGAAAGTCACAGTTTTTTTTGTAATATTGGATAATTTGAAATGTGCCTTTGTAAGATGCTTTTATGCAAATCAGCTTAAAATGTGTTTTTGTGAATCCCTTTGGAAACCATTCCAAGTTCCACCAGTTTAACTAGAGGAACACTAAAATAAATTGAGAACAATGTCATTTCTTTTACACATTTTTTACATTATTTAAATTTCATGTTCTGTCATATAATGTTTTTATTTTAATGACCACTGCTTCTGCTAAGGAGGTCCTGGTGGAATCGTCTGTAGATCTTCTCATATGTCATTCTGGAGGCCTGCCTTAGGAGCCAAACCCCAAACATGATCCATCAGTGGTGAGGTATTAAAGTGTGTCCAGAGGACATACGTGAGGAGAGTGAGGTAGATGAGTTCTTTCCACTGATCAGTCTATGACAGTTGGCGAAGATGTTTTGATGAAGCACCGCTGGTCTCCCTAGGGGCCAGTTCACAGAAATGACGCACATAGATGAAAGACAGCACCTCACAACACACCTGGTGTGTGTGTGTGTGTGTGTGTGTTTACTCAGGCTCATGTTCTTGACAAGCTTGTGTGATCACTTGTAAAGACTGAGATTCAAAATCACTGGCTGGTAATTGTAATGGGAATTAGAGAATTTGTAGCCTATTTGCAAGTAAGGTTGAATGCATGTTCAGTTTAAATGGGAAATTACTCTCTCTCGCTTTAAATATTTAAAGGTGCAGTCATTTTTAGCTAATTATAATTTTTTTACACAAGGAAGAACGAATAAGACATATAAGAATATCTGTAAAATGTTGACCACTCACATGAGATATGACCTGTTCGTTTAAATATTATATAATATTTTTAATTCTGCTTAGAAGCAGGTCACAGGGTCTGTATTGACGTACTGTCTGAAATAAACATTTTTATTTCTTTCAGACAATCCTCAAGGCACTTGACAAAACATAACCTTCAAAGCTCAACAAAACAAGCAAACCAAGCAATATAACAACAACAGCAATATACTTACAGACACATTATAACAATGGAGCCAGAGTCACACCTGTGTGATCCTTCTGTAATAATACAATGAGTATGAGTGGAAATATCTAGACACTCAGTTTCCTCAGTGACCCAGAGCACCAACAGCTTTAATATACAGTTTAAAGATAAACAGCAGAATCAAACACAAATGGTGATTGTCAGTTATGAGTCAATTGTATTGTGATTGTAATTTGCCAACCAGAAAGTGTAAAAATCTTACGTTTGCATAGCATATTTCTTGCTTTATCAATTAAAACCTACAAACTTATTACTTGCGCAAGAAGAGCAACGGAAAGAATTATAAACAAAGAATTGCGTCCTAGAAACACTGAACATTCTCTGAGAGATGGGGTCTACTTTTAGATCTAGACATGACTGGATTAATAAAAGCATGAAACTATGTCGTTTGTGTTTGTGACTAATACAAACACTAGCAATGTACAACTGTTTTCAATGTATTAGCAAAGATGTTACAACATCCAGTGATTTCAAAGGTTACAATAGAGGTTACAATAGTTTTTCTGTAATAATTGTAGCATTTATAGTGTTTTTTTTTCTAGTAAGATCATAGTATCCACTGTTAAACCACAGGCGTGTTATTACTGTAGTTAGATCTGCATACAATAACTATAGTTTCTATAGAGCAAACATTGTATTTGTCTGGCACCAGTGTTTTTATTGTCTTTAGCATGACTCAGCTTTTATAGATTTATTTAAGATATACAGCAACATTATGGGGGAAAATGAATAATAAGTGTTGGATGTCACGCTATTTCTAGGTCATTAATCAAAAAAGCACATTTCCAACATTGACCTTGTAACTTCTTTGCTGAAAAGATGAGATTTCCTTGCTTCTATTGACATACCCAGGATGCTGTTTGGAGTAGAGGTGCAAGAAATTGCACAGTCTCATCTCTCATTTTTCTGTCCTGTAGTGTTGCACAAGCACTTAAAACTGGCCCTAAATATTGGACCAGTGATGATTTTGGTGGCTTATGCAAAATCTTCTGACTTTCTTCACGGTTCAGCAAAGGCTTATTGCTCATTTATGCCTCATGTGAGCAATAAGGGTGGTTCTGCCTCCCCAGATATCTGGGTTTTGTTCATTTGGCAGGCAGCCCCCATATAAGCTTTATACTGAATAGCTGTTCTGGGTGGTTGTTTTTGCTATTGGCAAGCTCTAATTGTCGGTTCCTTGGGTTGAGTGTTAAGTTCCAGCCTCACGTTTTGTCACCGGCAGTGGACAAGATTGAGTTCTGTCTATGGTGACCATAAGCCACTCCCCTCAGTATGGCGCAGTTGACATTGCCTTACCCATAGTCTCAAACCAGATGCAGTGTTGAGTTCCCTCAAAAGGGAACATCTCGGTTACATGTGTAACCTCAGCCTCTTGAGAAAAGCATGGCAATGAGACACTGCGTCTCATTCCCGTGCCTTAGGGGTGCCTGTTTACGTTCCCTGCAAACAAAAAAGTTGAAGACATTCTGTACAGGTGCTCTAACATACTCACATATTCACCTGATAAGCATCAAGCATAGCCATGGGCCAATAGGATTGTTGTGATTAGATATGAGATTTAGACACTGGCAACACAGATGTTGTTTCCCATAGTATCAAACAAGATGTTAGAGAAGTTCTTGTTCTCTTTTTTAGAGAGAAAGGCTCCATGCGTAACCAAGAGCTGTTTTATTACTCATGTCATAGGCAAACATAAAAAACTGCACCATAATGTTGTAGACAGATCACAAATCAAAGCCAAGAGACACAAAAACATGTTCCTCAGGGCTCTGCACAGCCCAGTGGATTTGACATTTGATAGACTGTGTGCAGCAGATATCTCATATCTGTTAATATTTTTTGCCTCCAATGTGTGACCCTGTCTGTGAAAAAGTAAGATCATGTCAAAGATTAGAAAACATAGTAAAATTGATGATTGAAATTGAACTTTGAAGCTCCAAATCTCATAATTAGATTATGAGACTTTAGCCTGTATTTAACAGACAGGGTCACATATACAAGATATATTCAGTTGATTATTTTAATGAAAATGAAAGAAGTTTAATTCATTTTCTTGTTTTATTAAACAATTAAAAAATAATATTATCAGAGAATGTGATTTTCACATCACAGAGTGATGTATCAATTTGGGTAATACCATAAACCAAGATCTATTCTGTCTGTACTCTAAACACTGTGTGTGTGTGTGTGCTGTAGCTGGCACAGGATGAGGGCAGTCCAGTTCGGGGCTTTGCAGTGGTGGAGTATGAGACAGCGGAGCAGGCTGAAGCCGTTCTGCTGGAGATGGACAGACAGCTGATCCAGGGTCAGGAGATAAGGCTGTGCCTCTGTCCTCCAGGAACCTCTGGGCGCAGCACACTCGCTGCCCTCATCGCCGCTCAGGGCGTGGTGAGTATTTATCTTCTTCATGAGACAGCAAGAGGCGAGAGTTTCTCGCACATTAACATGCCCTCATCACAGCGCACACACGTGCATGTGTGAAGCTGCGGTAGTGGCAGTTTAATTACAGTATTCATAGGAACCCGCTGTTTGAAACCTCCTCTTCAGACCTCCGTTGCATTTCCGAGGACTGAAATAAACCACAGGGCTATTTTCATCTTGCTGGACAGGTCCACATAAACCAGCTGCCTGTCAAAAATACATGTGCAACACACACAATAAAATACAGGAAGTGGTGTTGTGCATTAACCTGTGTACAGTACTGTAGCAGAACGCAGGTGTCAATGCGACAGGATTATTTGTGGACCAGTTTTACTTTAACATGTAACAAAATGTAACAAAAATACATCTAAATGTAACATTAATGGCATTCTTGTGTAACATTTTAATCATTTGGTAGTCAGGTACATTATAGCCTTCTGTTCAGGACAGGAAAGCTTGATTTTTTAGTTTTATTAATTAATATATCAGCTGTACTCTACATAGGTTGTCTGTTTTCTATTTTTGGTGAAATACATTAAAAAAAACAAATGCATTATTTTTATGTATTTCCTTTTGAGACGTTAAATTAGACCAGGACATATCAAAGGACATGTTCTGTTTTTAAATAGCCATCAGCATTAGATTCACATTTACACTTTTGCTAGCCAGAGGTAGGCAGTCTTTGGTAAGGGTAGATTTTCAATCTTCATTTGATTGGACAGAAATGTGTATGCACAAGCCCCTGCACACGATATTTAGTAAATAACTGAATTGACTGTCAAGTGGAAACCCAGGCATCTGCCACAATTTTTTCAACTTATAGGATCATATAGTTGACCTCATACATGTATACATGTGTTTATATATTTATATAGTTTTTGCAGCGCAGGATGCTGGTGTCCCTCCAGGCTTTCTGCCTAATCTAACCAGGACAACTTCCTTTGTTAAAATTCTATGCTGGCTGACCAAGACGGACCCTGATTCACCATGAAGCCCTGCAGTCGACCAGCACTAACAAGCCTAAACTAATAAAAATTCCTGCTGGTCTAAAATGGTCTTTTCAACAGGGATACTGTAGGCTTCTCTCCTGTCTACCTCATTTTCCACAAAAAAAACATCCGCCCAGATAGAGCAAATGCAAGCTGACATTTCTCAGGAAGTTCACCTCTCTGAGCCACAAGCATCACTTTATTCTCTGCGACTGCACCACTCACACAGACTGTGAGGCCACAAGCCTTTCCTTCAGTCTGAAGGGGTTTCGCTTTCTTATGTGAGTGTGAGCGATATAAATTTAGTGCTGCTTGGGGACTAGCAGGTGCCTGCACTGGCTCTTCTCACTACCCAATGTTCTGGGAACTCGTATGCGAAACCGTCAAGGATACGTGCCTGCTGGTTATATCAGTCATATTCAATAATATGTGAGTCAGACTGGCTTTGCTTCGCCTCTGCTGCATCTCAGCTCTTGTCATGCGAATAAACATTGACATCGTTTGTTCAGGATGTTTATTGGAGCAGTTTGACAGTCAAGGCTCCTAACAACGCCCTTTAGCCATTACTATATTTACAATATAACGCAGCCTCAAGTTGCTTATTGCTTTTACTAAATAGTTATCACATTATAAAAGTACAAATTATAAATCTTATGAATATACTTATAGTAAAAATAAGTACAGATATTATTGTTGAGGTAAATCATGAAATCCCATCCTTCTGTTAGAAAATACAGCCCCTGACATTTAAATACCCTTTGGGGTTCACAACTGACCAATCAGCATCCATGATCTTGTGAGTTATAGAACTGCAGCCAATTAAGTCACAAAATGATACTTTAATGTATACAGATTTGCTATATAGCTAATCCACCTCAGTAGCTTCATACAGAGGGCATGATAGGAAATGATTCCGCTTCATATAGTGTCCTTTCCTGCTTTATATGCTTGTAGTTATTCAAATACATGCTCAACTGATATCAGCTTTTCATTGGTTGATTTGCTTTCCCCAGTTCTGAATAGGAGGTTGAATTCTTGGCTTCACGCATTATAGTATGAAAGCACCACAATGTGTATGCATGTGCAAGCGTACTTGTCTGTGTGGGTGGGGGAATAGTAGTCAGCAGATGGAGTTGGAGTGTGTTTGAGATGCAACCGTACCTCTAGCAGACATCAGAGATCCAATCAAGAGTTCAGCCTGTCTGCTAGCATCTCCCTCATGCCAGCAGATACACACACATGCTCACTCACAGCCGGGGCATAAACATCCTAGATAAACATTTAACAAGACATAATATGTGAGGAGGAAACTGTGGGAATGTGTTAACTAGAATTGGTGGGTTTCGTGTTCATGTGGAACAAGAAACAAAAACTGAAACCCTTTAGAATAAGTAATTCTTCTATTCATTTTGTATTAGGTTTGCTAGTTTTGCATTTCTCTTATTAAAACTTTTAACATGGCTGAATATTGCAATAAACATCCAAATTAAATTAAGAAATAGATATTTTGTGTGAAAATTTGATTTGTGGAAATTACCAAGAATATTGTGCTGTTCTTCAGAGAACTTTTAATACACGTGTTGCAATGATTCAATAACAAATTGTTGTTTTTATTCTTTGTGTGTTTGTTCTTGTAGATGTTGAGCAATAAGAAAGGTTTGTTGCCTGAACCCAATCTGGCCCAGTTCCTTAACAGTATGACCAACCCTGCTGCTCTCCAGGTCCTTATGAGACCTTACCCTACTGGCAAACGAGGAGGTATCTCTTTCTCTTTGTCTTTGTCTTTGTCTCTCTCTCGTTTTCTCTCACACACACACACACAGTCTCTTTTCTCATTATTCAAATGCTTTATTGAATATTCATGAAAATACTTTACAAAAAGCAGTTCTTCAAACAGAACCAATCCGATCAAAACTATGTCCTGCAATTGTATTGTAGCTGAAATGAAATATTCGGTGTGTTTGCATATGTATGTGTGTTCGCTGAGGAGCCGTGATCACAGGATCTGTGGATTCTGAGCAGATTTTTCTCTTGATGAAGGCCTAATCATATATTAAAATTAACTTTTCATTGGGTGGAAGAATAAATGAGCTGAGGAAGAAGTGGAGGCCGGAGCTTAAAGAGAACACACAATTACAACCCTAAATATAGCACATGATTAAATGTTAAACTTCTCTACCTATTCCAGAGCAACTTGCTATTAGCCAAAGCTGGAATTTTTGGTATGAGGAAAGTGTGGGCCACCAACATTGGCCACGTTTTTGTTCAGGATTGTTTTGTGTTGTTTTTCCTCACACTCATTTTCTTCTCCCTTCATTTATCTGCTTGGTTTCCCACTAGGAAAGTTTGGCCGACCTCAGAGTCTGCCATTCCTGCGGCCACCGCTGACTGCGGCTCTGTTGCACTTAGGAAAAGCACAGCAGGTACTTTCTCTTGAGATGGGCGTCACAAAGATGCTTCTTCAACTACAGGAAATTTTATGTCCCTGGAGTTGATTTGTATTTTTGAAAGTTCACAGGGCTTGAAGTGCCTGTAATTGTGCAAACACTCAAGACCAAATATAAGAGGCAACATAACTAAAAAAAATAATAGCAGAGCAATAGCATAAGATGGACATTTCTTACGCAATATATTGAGATAAAGATCCAGCTGCTTCTTAGATAAAAGCAGCACATGCAAGGAAAGCCTTTAGCAATAGCTTAGAAGGAAAAATCTATTAGGTACTGCATTAACCACCCCCCTCTCTCTCTCTCTCTCTCTCTCTCTCTCTCTCTCTCACAGAGTGCCATTCTAGGTAATGGTCTTGTTCTTCAGAATCTTCTCCACATGCAGATGGCCCAACAGCAGCTGCTACAGATCAAAGACAAGCATGTTACTAATGTGAGGGTGTGTGTCTTCATGCATCTCAATCACATGCCCATAATCAACATCACCCCATTTCACTAACATGCGTTCTAATGCGAGACTAACAACAAATGATATGCAGCAGCGTCCTTGAAATTGAAGTCACAGTTCTGTGAGGTTTTATTGGCCTGCATTCAATTGTGTGGTGAATAATGAGAAAACTGCAGCTTTCATTCAGAAAAACACACGTTTTATTTTATAAGTGAGTATTAAAACCATTGATCTCACCTTTATTTTTAATGTATATTTAGAGTTCTGGCTAGGAAATAATAACACTGTCCACATAAAAAAATGTACAGGTGAGAATGCACACAATAAAAATACAGACACTATATACTTTACAAACCACTTTACACATCTGTCATAAATCTCCTTTAATGTGTCTGCAGTATTGTTGTTGTTAAGTATGTGCTAGTGACAGGGTAAAAAAAATTAACACTCGCAAAGCCCTGAATGCAACTAAAAATTAGTTTTCCCAAGTAAATAAAACTTGTCTGTTGGTTGGTAATTTTTTAGAAATTGCAGCATAATAAATGGTTTTAATCAAACTGTATGAATAATAGCCTGACCCTTGCTGATGTAAGCAGCATGCGGGATTCAACCACCTACTCAAAAAAAATGCTTGAGTAACACGTTTTCTAATTACTTTACCTCTGTGGAAATTTTATCAACAGAAGTTTATCTTGGATGCCAAGATTTTTCCCTGTGACACATATGTGGAATATTTCTTCACATGAAGCCACCAAATAGAAAATTCAGGAACCAAAATCACATTTGACAGTCTGATCAGTCATTATATTACAAGTTTGAAAATTTTGTACAATACCCAGAAACATGTGGGATAAATGTATTTTATATATTTTTTACTAAATAAAAACATATTGTAAATATAAAATATTGTAATTTTACAATGTAAAATACAATAGTACAATGGTATATGTTCTTAATTAACATTCCATCAACATGTGTAGCAGTTTTTTAGCCATAATTTTTTCAGCTAAAGGCCAATTGTGGGTTTTATCTGAGAGAATTTTCTGAACCCGTGTTGGTTGGTCTATACCTTATCTCATTTCCCCTCAGGTCCCGGGTCTGTTGGGTGACCCCTCCCGGCTGCTCCTGCAGAAGGTTCTGGGTCTTCGGGCTCCTGCCCCGGTTCCTCTCGGGAAGGGGTTGCTGGGAGATTCCCCTACAGGTGAGTTTCCTGTTGAGCGGTCTTGAGGTCTCAGTCGCTGCCGTAGAGAAAGACATTTGCATTGCAAATCCTCCAACTGTTTGAAAGCTCCATTATAAGCAGCTGCTTCAATCAGTGTTTATTTCTTTTTGTGCTCTTACAGAACACGTGTGTGTGCAAAGTGTGATATAGGCATCCATCAAAGCAATAAAAACCTTTGAAGAGTGTATTTGTGTGCAAGGTCACTTCTGTTTGAATTTTAATGCTATGCAGGTGGGTAGGAATAAATATACTAAGCTATGAATGTTATTGTGCATCATAGCAATCAATGGAAACTGATACATTCAACAACTTTATATGTCTTTTGTTTTTAAAACAGTAATTACCACTTAGGATGCGTTTACACCCCTGCAAAAACACTATTATTCATGCCAGGCCAGTAGTTGATGATATAATAGTGCTTTTAACTATGTGGCAGTGTTGCAAAGGGGCTTTATTTATGAAAAAACCGACATCTCTAGATAGATTGAACATGAAACTGTGCACATGTCACGGTTTTCCTAAATTTATATTGTTGTAGTTTAAACATGGATGATAACAGTATAGTTTTCAAAAATGTTTTGAAATTCTTTATCGTTTCATGTTTTCAGATCCCCAAAATTTTTTGTTGTTGAAAAACAATAAAAACCTTTTATTTTGTCACTGTACTATTTTGAAGTAAAATTTTGTTTTATTTTCTCATTTCTGTTAAAAAGATGACACATTATTATTCACTTTTTCAGTGCTTCATGTAGTGAAAAATAAATAGTAATCTGTAAGAACACTGTACATAGTTACTGCTCAGAAAATCATTTTAAAAAATGTGCTGTTTTGTTTCACAGATGAGTCAGCACCATCAGATATGTATTACAGCACAAACTAGGCAATATCAAAGTCAGCCTTCATACTGAAGGACTAATCCACAGATTAATCCAAAACTATTCAGCCTTCGTCAGAGAACTCTTCAGAGAATTCGTTCTTGTTGCCTGTTTTTTCCCAGTAGTCAAGAATCAATGTGGAATAAAAGCTTATTTGCCACCATAATGTTCAAGCTTGTCTGAGACCTTGTGCTAACCAGGCACGACGCAGCAAGACTCCAGCCATTAGCAGTTTGTCTGTCCAAACTGAATGCAAAAGTGTTGCACGATGCTTTAAAATCACAGCCAATCAAAACTGCGTGTGCAGTTTTCTTCTGTTGTTCACTGTCTAACACTTGTAACACACTGCCCAAAACGCACCTTGTGTTTTCATAAGTGCTTTGAGGTTTCTCTTAGAAGGTCTCCTGAAATGGAGGGAATTAATAAATAACTATTTCTCAGCTTCCACAATCAATACTTTTCTCATCCATGTTTGATGTTGAGAATATATGAGGAGCATGACATTAGTCCTATTAAATGTTGCTGTGGGTGGGGCTGCTGAAATCTTTTATTACCTCTGGAATCTCTTGATGATGTCATTTAGTATCTGCTGATTTTCTCTGACAGAGTTGGGCCAAGACTCCTCTCCAGTCACATCCCAGGGTGGAAGCTCAGGGGCTGGAATGTCGCAAGTACCTGGTCATTCACACGGAAGCTCCACCACTGAGCAGAATGGGGTCACGGCACCATCCATGGCTTCAGAGAAACAGCCCACCCCTCCGGGAACAACAGCAGGATCTGTAAGCACTCAAACCCAGCTGCAAAACTTCCTCCCAGGAATTAACACACCAAGTCTGGGCCCATTGCTGGGGAACACAGCGCACAAACCTCTAGCCAACCACCACAGCACAAGTCCACAGTCTAGTTCTTCTGTTACAGTAAGACTGGTTGATGTTCTCAACTGATACTGTTATTACTTTAATGCACTTTCTGTTCCTCACCTTAAAACAGAAATAAGAAGACATTTGAGAGATTTAATTTAAATGGATAATATACCCAAAAATCTATCACTTGCTTTTGTCTGTTGCACACAAAATAAGTTGTCAAACTGTTTGTTTGTAAGTTGTCAAACTGTTTATTTGTTTGTCCTCCAAAAAGGACAAACCTACAAAACCTACAAAATGCCATGTCCTAATAGGATTAATACATGAAATTAATGTAATTAATACATCTCATAAAATTATTAGATGTTTTTGCCATAGAAATATTAGGCCTTTCAGAAACACTGTTACTGCATTGGTATCCTTTTTCTGTTGTACATGTGTTCTGTTTGTCTCTTTGTTTCATAAGGGTTCTAATCTCTGTACTTATAACTTTTAGTAATAGCTTAAAATTCTAAAATAATGGTTACTTTACAGAGGAATTTGTTAAGAGGCTTTTTGTTTATCCTGTAGTATCAAAATTGGTTTTGAGTGATCTGAGATTTCTCTTGGATTTACTACAAACATATTAATATTACAGCAACCTTTTTTTCCACCAAAAACATTATTATTATAATATATATGGTTATATCAATTCAAAATTAAATAAAATTTAATTTATAAAATGATTTCACATATTGTGAAATAAGATTTTGAAGCCATTAACATTTGAGCTAATGATATCAAACTTGTCGTCTTGACATGCCAAGTTGAAAAGTTTTGGATGAGCTGTTCCTGTAAGTATATGCCTTTGAGACCACTGATGGCTGCTTTTATCACGGTTGTCTTAGTATTATACCAAAGCTTCCATTCACCTGTTAAACACATACACACATATATAAACGCAGCCACACGCAAGCTCATGTTTTGTCTGATGTCCCTCTGTTGTTTTCTAGGAACTGCTCTTAATTCATAAATCATATTGTTTTGTCCATAGCTGGTGGTAAGCGGCACATTAAAGCCATTGCCATTGTTCTGTCTGTAGGAGTCTGTATTCAGAAACAGCACTCAGCCAGCCAGCAGAACTCAATGCAGACTCTGACAGAGTTCTGGACCCTAATGACAGACTGCTAGAGCCTGTAGGCTCTGATTACTCACTGCATTATCCTACGCAGGCTAATGGAGAGCTGTCTTCTGTTCCGCTTGTATTAGAAATGAACAGTATATTCTGTGCCAGTACATTTCCATGTCATACTGTATCTACTCTTAAAATGCTATCTGAAACCTGTGAACGAAGGTTTAATACAGATTCAATACAGATTAAGCTCCGTTAACTGCATCTGTGGCTGTTCTCTGTCAGTTACCACAAAATATTTTCACTTGTTCCTCGGTTTGCAAAAACAAGTAAAAATCACTTGTACTGTTATTCACTTGCTCTGGGCGTCTGCGGGGCGATGCATTGCATCAGAATAACATTTAAAATAAAGTTCAAAACACATAACTAATTTTCAGTTGTTTTTAATAGAGCTAAACTTTCTGCCCCTAAACCAACATAATTAAAATTGACATTAACTTAAGAGGCATTAATGGACTTATCACGCACCGCATATTATTCTAAAGATTTTGTTTTTTGTTAGAATCAAATTTGTGTGGCTGGGGAAAGAAGTATTAACCATCAGTAATATTATAAAGCATTTTTCACATTCTAATTAAATCTTTATTGATAAATCAAGTCCCACCTTATGTTATGTTTAATTCAAAAATATTTCGTATTTATAGAATTAAAATACATGTGAAACCCACACATGTACATGTGTGAAACCCAAATACATGTGTCTTTAAAACAACATGCTTAGGTTTAAAAGAGCACAGTGGGTGACATTTAAGTCCATCCCAGTGATGTATCAGATTAGCAGATGAAATGCCATATTAAAATGTTAATAGGTCTTCTAAACCTGTCTCTGTAGTTTTCTATAACATTAACAATCTTTATTTTTCTCATTATAGACTCAGTCCAGTTGTCAGACATCTCTATTGGGAGACCCTCCTAAAGAAGTCAAGTTGCCTTCCAACCCATATCTAAACCTGGCTAGTGTGCTTCCTGGAGTGGTACTACAAGGTAAGTGCACAATCAGTACAAACAGAAGATGACTCAGTTCTCCGAAACCTTGGACTGTAAATGTTCTCTGTCAGCTCTCTGTTTGCAGCTATAATGTTTACAGTATACAACTGTCTCTCAGTGTTTCTGTTCAAGGGCAGCACAGCTAGACTGCAAGACTGCAGCCCACACCAGCAGAGCAGATAATATGTGTGTGTGAATTATTCTAAATGGGTGTCCCTGAGGAGGACCTGATTTAAATCATTTTGTCTTTGTGTGTTTCCTGCAGCACCCTGCAACAGCAAACCTCAGACTGCACAGGCTCACAGTGGGACATACAGCGCAGTCCTGCCACCTGCAGCTCACCCACCCGGTCAATATAGTGCAGAGACCACGCCTGCTGAATACACTCAGCAATACACTCAGCAGTACACACAGGTAAATACTACACCTGCTTTAATCACACACCCACAAAATCCAGGTCCAAATACACAGGGATATATGACACATCTTTGCCCTACACCAGCTGACTGCAGTACATTTACTACCTAATACGTATTGCATAGCATCGGGACTTTGTCAATTTGAAAAGCTCTAATCTGATTGGCTGACTTTATGTAGTTGTATAGCTCACTAGTTCGCCAAGTTAGTGTAGTTAGTTTGTAGTTTCAAGGCAGTTTACTAGATATTCAGAATTTTAGAAATGTATTTTTTTTAATTAACATAAATTTTTGCTATGTTTGCATTATTTTTAGTATAATCCTTTTTTCTTCATTTTGGTCCATTATTGCAGTTTAATCTAGTCAGATGGTCTCTTCCTATCTAAGTAGCTGGTTGTAAACATGTACCAGGCCTCTTGTAATTAAGTCAAAGGTCTGGCTTTGCAAGACTGGCAATAGCCACAAGCTTTTTCATTTGTAGCCAGGCTCTTAAATGTGATTCTTTTCATTTCTCACCTCTTCTTTGCCCATCCGACTAAAACGATACTGTCAGATTTTTGGAACAAACCCAAATGATGAAAGTATTTGGCCCGTATCAAACAGACACTTTGCATTTACTGCAACAATCAGTCACTCTCTCCCTTAGCCCCGCCTCCACATCTCTTTCTCTCTAGCTTTCTCTCCCCCTTCAATCTCCCACAGTTCCTCCCACAAATTCAGATTCCACTGAGCCCCAAACATGACAACAAAAGCCAGAAAGAAGAGAGAAAAAATAAACAATTTTGCCTTCTGCTCAAGTGCACAATGGAGTTCACTGGCCCTGTATATTAACTGTCAAATATCTTCTGTGCGGCTGTGTCATATAGGGCAGCCCTTTATATTCCATTCACTTGAATGCTGTCACGTTGTGCCCGGATAGAACCAATGAGATCTATAATAACTGGAGAAAGTTTTGTATTATCATTCGCTTTTATCTCAACTGCAGCTGGAATCACAATCACCTGAGCTTTAAAATGCCATGTGACTAATCACTCTGGAGCCACTGAAAAACTACATGCTGATTGGCTAATGGCACCAAAGGAATTTGAATAGCCCCAAATCCTTCACTAGCAACTTTTACTGAGCTGTGACATAAAATGCAATAGGGAAAAATATGCTATTTAATAAGACCAAAATGCAAAAGAAATAGGAATTTAGGGATTTGAGCAGGCGCAGAGGAAAACATACTCAAGAGGGAATGAATAGGAGTTTCAGTCCACCCACGGTCTCTCAGATCCCTGCCAGTGTCTTTAGGGTGATCCCCTACTCATGCCTTGGCAGGGAGTTTGAAGGAGAAGGAAATTTAGCATGATTAAATGGCTTAAATGTGGGTCTTCCTCTCATTACTGCCGGCGTTCCTATGACAATACGAGAGGGAGTGGGTGAGAGTTGGAGGAATGGAAGGGGAGCGAGAGATGCAGGGGGGGGAAACAGGAGGGGGGAGGAAGATTGGCTGCGAGTTGTCTGTCCCATCTGGTCGCACACTCCCACACACTCCACCAGCTTTAGTAAAATGAGACAGCGAGCTTTCACGCTGTAGGCGTCCAGAGAGAGAGTGCAGGGAATGGTGAAAGCACTGATGGGAAAGAGATGAGAAAGAAAGGGATATTTTAATGGAATGGTAGAAGAGAAATCTTCACAAACAGATTAGGCCATGAGGTTAGCCAGATGGAGGAAAAGAAGAAGATAGGAGCAGCAGCTGTTTTGAGTGACCATGTGGAGAGGGTTTGAGTGCAGAGTAAAGACTGAGCATCAGAGGCAGCCGGACGCAAAGAGATATAACAGGAGAGACACTGAAGTGAGTCAGTTTGTCTTTGCGGAAAGTCAGGGAGATAAATCAGGGATGGGTGTTTCAGTCTGAGTCATTGCAGACAGACTTGACTATCAGTGTAAAGTCTGGTCAACTTTGCAGCAGATTCTGTCTGCCATCCATCCACTTTGCCTTTTTCCATTTTATTACCTTAGTCCCCTCAAGCAAATATCAAATGCTGTACTCCTGAGGCACCCTAATAACTTATAGGAATAGGAGTAAAGGAATCAGTCAGAAAATAGGATATAGTGTGACCCTGAGAGGAAATAGGAGCTGCCATTTTAGGAAATTTTAGAAAATGTATGTGGGTTTGATATCTGAGGCAAAAGTCAAACATGCTTGATGTGATTTTGAAGCTTCATATTGTTTCACTGGTTCTTATCTGTGTCTCTGTGTAATAGGAGGCCATGCAGCAGTGGTACCAACACTATCAAGCACAGACCTATGCCAACACTAACCAAGAGACCCCTGCAGTTACTGAGTGCACAAAGGAGCAACCTCAGGTTAACAGCCACACACCAAACACAAAACATTATTACATTAGTGTGTGGTGCCACAGTCATTTATATATATATATATTTATATATATGTATTGTGTATGTGTGTGCTTGCCTTTGTTGTTTAATTGTGTAACAGCCCCAGCATACTAAACAATTTTCTGTTGAAAATGTAGAAATGAAAAAAGATAGTGTGGGGCTTAAAACTTTATCTGAGTAAAAAATAAGAGTTAATAAAATGTGACAAAAAACAAATGTGTGTGTGTTGTAGGTGGTGGTCACTTCCTCATACGGAGACTACAGCTCGTACATGCATGCTGTCAGTCAGTACTATTCTCAGACACAGATGAGCCAGGCAGCTGCTCAAGTCTACCAGCACCGAGATGTCAGCAAGGTACACATACACACACACATAGACACACACACACACACACACACACACACACAAACTAATCTATCTAAATGAGGACATTCTTTAGATTTCTATTGTTTTTGTACACAGCTAGTTACATGCACTATAACCTAACCCACACTCTAACCCTAACAGAAAACTTTCTTTATTTTTACAATTAAAAAAACAGTTTACTAAATTTTGGGCTATAAATTTGTCCCCAATATACGGTTAAGTAAACACACACAAAACTAAGTCATGATTAATCATCACATTAATCACTTTTTACAAATCTCCACAAAACTATTTGGTACAGGACAGTGCATATACCGTGTACAATTAATTTAGCTGCAACAATACAACATATTCACCATGCTGCCCATACATCTTATATTACACACACACCTAAAGGTTAAAACATTTCCCAGTCATCATTCTTGTGCAGACAGATGTCAAAAAAGTCAAGCCAGGCCTTCCACTCTGTCTAAATGTCTCCCAGCTGACACCTCATCTGTACAGCCAGAGATCATTCTATGACTTACTGCAGAACCTTCAGACCAAAATAGACCAGAATGTAGCTATTCATTTCTCTATAGACATATACAGAATGTACATTGTATAGACTCAGCAAAGATGTGTACTCATTGTTATATGCTAGTATTTACATAAAATACAGCATCTCTTGCACAAAAGAGTCACATGAAATAATCAGAAGAGGAGAGAAGCTGTGGTTTACCATATTAAATGGACATGTTGAGTTTGTAGTGGCAAATAGATATATATATGTGTACTTTATACAGATAATATTGATGTAATGCAATAGTGATGAACAAAGAATGATAAACATTAAAGATTCCACATTACTTGTAAGTGACTAATCAAATAAGCAAATTTGCAACAGTGACCGTGTTAACTCCTCTGTACGAAAGATCAGATTTCCTTGCTGGCGTTGAAACAAATTATGTTGTTTGGAATATTATCAAATGATGCTGAGATAGAAAGGATCATTGGTTTCTATGCCAGCTTAAGTGCAAACTGTCATTAAAGCAAAAAAGCCTCATACTAGATAATATATTTCAAAAGTCACGTATATTCAGTTTGTCAAATTAATATGCTGATAACATAGTATAAATCATACTACACATAAATCCAAAATCATAGCATTTTTATGTTAGCCAATAGTATGTTATATGTAGCTAAAATATCTCAAAACATCTCAATGGCCCCAAAATAACCTCAGACCCCAGAGGGTTAATGGTCTTTTGGACAGCACTGTTTGTATGTATTGCAGTGTAGTGTGTGTAATATACAGACAGCGGCTATTTGATCTGTATACATGTGTTGTGGTTTAAGTGAGTTCATGTTTGTGAGTGTGTGTGGTATTGGTGTGGAGTACAGGAGCTTATGTAAATGGAGTGTCAGGTTGTGTTACAGGTCACACACTGCATAACACTCAGGACATGATATATCCTGCTGAAAACTCTCCATCACTCCTCAGTACACCAGCTGGATGTGTGTGTGTGTGTGTGTGTGTG
>JBAJNP010001114.1:0-48374 GCA_036877545.1 Yasuhikotakia modesta
TTTTTTTCAGCTGACCCATGCACTGGTGTTTTATCAGCCCAGTCATGGCATGCAAACTTTGCTCGGGATGTTTGCCTGTTTCCTCAACATGTGACTTCCCTCTAATGAAGACAGCTTGCTCAGCAATATGAAGTGAGTTCACAGGAGACATTGCTGATGATCCTCAGGCTTTGATATCAGCTGACCTGTTACACAAGACGTAAGGTGTGTTTGCTACTGAACTACATGTGCGATTTATAGTCCAGTTTGTGTCTTGAAGAAACGTCTCACTCAAAATGTACTTCAAGTATCATAAAGTTCTCTAACTCATGTGCTCAAGTGTTTTAAAGCCACTCATTTGGACACACTTGATCCGAACGCTAAAACTGGTTTGAACAGAGTTAATAGCAGCACATAGAGTTATTAGCAGTACATACATGTACTGCTAGTTAACAAGAATGGTAAGTATACTGATAAGGTTATATAGAGTATTATAGAGTACAGCAGAGTCCACACCATAACTATAATGATACAGAGGAACGATATCTGTGACATCACTCTTAGAGCAATTAGTTTTTCTTAGCTGATATAAGATAAAACATTGACAACCAATCAAAATTTGACTCCCATTTGATTAGGAATTTAAACAATGTTATTGGCCTTGAGTGTGGATGATCATATAGTTTAATAATATCTTTATACTATAAATGACCCTTTATTCTATATCTGTTTGTGACACTGACTGTGTTTACAGCAATAGGATTGTATTGTGTCCGATGTTCTTTTTGCACCTGTGCCTCTGGGTCCGGCATGCCCAGACAGATGCTTTATTTACCCTGGATTGAATTAAGCATGGACACATTTGGATGATCGTGTGTTTGTGTGTGAGTGGGTTTGTGCTGAGAATCTTAAGGAACACTAAAGCACTCAGTGTGATTGGGTTTCCTTAATGTGATTTTACCAGAGCAGGAACTCCCAGTTCTTCCTGTTATCTCATCGCTTAGACTAATGGACTCAGTCATAATAGCCTTTTACCTTCAATGTCAGTTAGCTTCAAATGCCTATAACGCCTAAATCCAGCACGCTGTGCTGATTTTGAAATTCGTACAGTTCTCATGGACATTTTGGTGTTATGGCTTAGATAATAAGTTTATTACAGATTGTATGGGTTGAGGGTGTATACACAAGGCGTTTTTACAGTTTACTGTCAATGAATGATGTTTTGGTCAAAGGAGAAAGTTCTGAGGTTTGAAAGTTACAGCATATTTACCCACCGTGGACTTTTATCTTGCACAACTTTGTGTGGTGACTTGTGTTGAAAGTATTTGCATGTTTTGGCGTGTCAAGTTAAGGCAATCCATTTGATTTATGATTTATGACAGGCATACTTCATCACATTATATGGCTGATACTAGATTGTGCCAGTTATCAAACATCTGACGTCAGCCCATCATGGTTTGGCTTAAGCTTTAGGGACTGCCAGTTATCATGCAATAGCTTATCCTTAAACATCCCTGCTTATAAAGTTGTAAAATGACATTTTTGTGGCTTTCCATCATAAGGCAATGACTGACGGTTGCCCTTTAGAGTCACAGTTGTATCTTTGAAAGCAGTGACAAAAACAGGGACTTTGCAGACGATTGACACACCATCTTCATGGTCATGCATGATGTATAATGGCTGGCGACAGGAAACCCTTATTAGCACAAACAGGTAGTCCAAATGCCTTGGGCTGATTCAGTTGTTCACATGTCAGGTCAGTCAAAATGTTTGTGTGCTATATAACCACAGTGTTTAAAGTATTTAGAAAGGCAACTTCTAAATAGTCTTTTTATAGTTATCTCTGCACATTACACTCGGTTCAAATTTATATATATATCTTTTACTTTTGTACACAGTACTATCTGTACACAGATAGTACACTTACTTTGAAATGTATGCAGCATTAGCATTGTTTGTTATTTGAGTAGCTGGTGACACATTTTGTCCAAGCCGATGTACTTAAAAGTGTAAGCATATACTTTGTACTTATATTTAACAGTGCGAATGTCTACTTTATAACAATGAGCCAATAAATAGTATTTTGTTTACTTGGCAAGATACATACAGTAAACACTCTCTATAGAGACACATCCATTTTTTCTCAGTTGTTGCATTGGCAACAACTGTTTAAGGCCAGAATTCTTTGATTTATGTTTGGCATGGCTACAGAACAGGACAATATTTTACAAATGACAACAATTTTTTTGCCAACATCATGTGTTCTCATCGGCTGAAGCAAGCTAAAAATTCTGCTTAATGCAGGAAAAATGATATCTTACAATTTATCTAATTCTTACAAACGTAAACATTAGACCCTTCTGTTTAGCCTTAAAAGAGCAATTTTTACCTTGCCTGGAGGTTTATTTAATCATGCCATTTTGGTTATTTCAAAACAAGGTCCCCTCATCATATCAGACGACATAATCATGCTTGAAAAAAAATTGAAACCTGGGTCCATTTCCCAGCATTGCAGGATTTAATGAAGTGTTAAGATGGGAGTGTTTAATGGTTAACCCAGAACAGATGTCTACATTCAATCAGTAATTCCCCTCCACCATCATAACCCTCAAATCTTTAATTCATTTATTAAACCTCGACAAAGAGCTCATTTGTCAAACTTCAGTTCAGAAACCGCCTCACATTGGACACGGATTTGAGTCCCACTCTAGTGTGAATGCATCATCAGGATTCGTTTGTAATGCGATGTCATGGGTGAACACAAGGATTTCGGCTTAGACCACCAGTTGCCTGTAACGGATTTAATGTGCTCTGTGTTTGCATTCCCAGGCCGCCATGCAGACGTATGACAGTCAAGGGCAGGACGTGTACGCCAACGGGAGCGCAGCGCATGTCAATGGCAAAGACATAACCAAGATACGAGAAGTGGCATTTGAGAAGAAATCCTCTGAACCACTGGTATTAAACTACATGCTAGACATAATATATTAATAGACATACTATACATACAGTATATAATATACACACACATAGTATGTGTGCACTGGTTTAAAAGCAGAATCTGAATAACAGATTCAAACAAAATACTGTAACAAAATAAACACACTCCCTACAAAACACACGAAAAAACAAACATTTGGAAATAGAAATATGTTGTATTTCTGGGACTTTTTGCTTTGAATTATTTTCCTATAGATTACATATGCAACATAATTAAAAATATATATTTCCCTTATAATAATTGTAATGTGTCTAATGGGATTCACAGCCGGCCAGCGTGAAATGAAACTCTGAATACAGAAAATGTAATATGCTGCGCATTCTCTGTGTTTTTTTCTGTCTAGGGTGTAACTCTTAAACTTAATGAAAAGCAGAGATGTACAGTGGCGAGAATATTACATGGAGGGATGATACACAGACAAGGTACAGTGAAGTTTTTAGATATTTTCAGAATAATGTTTCCGATGTCACACAGCTCTGTAAATAACTGCTGTTATAATGATGTTTATTCAGGTTCCTTACATGAAGGAGATGAAATCACAGAGATCAATGGGGAAAGCATCGCTAATCAAAGTGTAGACCAGTTGCAGAAGATTCTAGTGAGTTTTAATGTTAAAACTATTGTTCATTGTGCTGTTTCACTGCTGGGTCAAAAATGCACTCTCCCAAATTATGTCCTCTTCATTTGAAAGACTGATCAATAATTTACCATCTGATATGTTACAGAACATAATCTGACAACTTAAATTTGATCATTTTATTTAAAAAATGATTTTATCCAGTTGTGTATGCATTACAGGAATTGTGTTTTATTTACTGTAGGACAATGTGAATGTCCTTAATTGCTATGAAAATGTTCTGAAGTGCAAAAAAAGTAAAAATACATTTTTTCATCCATTTAGTGGTTATAAAATAGACTTTTTTTTATGTATTATATCATTTATTTTTTATTCAGATATGTTGAAAATATGATATCTGGATATTTCTTTGTGAATCACCCAAAAAATATGATTAGATTAGTAGCTGCTTTTTGTTTTTAACTTTTCATGTATCTAAGTAACCAAAAAATAGCATAACCATTTTAATTTAAATGTGAGTGTATTATGAATTCTACAGTTTCATTGTTTTCTTCAGCACTGGGAAATTCATGTTTTACTCAGCATGTTACTCAGCATTTGATATTGTTGGATGTTCTCTGCTGTTACAGAAAGACACAAATGGTGTCGTCACATTGAAAATCATCCCCAATCAGCAAAGCCGCTCTATGGCTTGTGAGGTGAGTGAAAAACAATGAACATCTCTCACATCAGATTAGATTAGTTTTAACTTTATTGTCATTACACAGAGTACAAGTACAAACATCAACTCGTTTGGCATTTCATCTGTAAATTTGAGGTTAGGTGTGTTGATTACTTCTGTCTTGTTTGTTTGCTCTATTCTGTATCCTTGATTATAAAAGGTTTGTGGTTTATCATGGGAATCATCAGTGAAAGAAAACAGGTGACTATTTAACCATCAGTAAAACTTACTGTTATAGTATTTCTGTACTCATTAGATGACATAACATGAAACTCTTTCTGTTTCCTCTGACATCTGCTGGTCATACAATTTCAAACTGTAATTACTTGAACTTTAGTTTGGTTTCAATTTAAACCAACTGAACATTGTGCTTGACTTTGTTTGCCAGCAGTCACTGTATTCCAAGTGTTTCTTCACTGTAAACTGCACAACTAACCACACAGTAACTACAGTCATGGATTCATGTCTATTTAGATCCATTTAGAGTTAGTAGATGTGGTCAAACATTAATATTCACTTAAATATAGTTATGAAAAAACGATCTGTATGCAATTTATTGAATGTTTTTATTTAAAATGTAAAAGTTTTTAGAGAAACTGACATTCACGAAAATACTGGTTATTAAAAAAATACTGGTTTTATAATTTTCATAGTCACATGTTTATGCATAACATGATTTACACAAAGGGGACGTCTTTCTGGATAAAAATTTTACTTTTCTGACCAATCACAGCCCTAACCCATGGAATTATAATGCAGGGATTTGTTGGTAAATCACACATCTTTACAAATGTGTGTGTGTTTTTTTTAATGTATTTAATGTATTTTAATGTATTTATGCAGATGTACATGAGAGCACAGTTTGACTACGACCCTGCCAAAGATGACCTCATCCCATGCAAAGAAGCCGGCCTGAAATTCAAAACGGGTGACATCATTCAAATTATCAATAAGAAGGATCCAAACTGGTGGCAAGGAAAGGTGGACAGCTCCTCCACACACTTTGCAGGACTCATACCTTCTCAAGAACTTCAGGAATGGTACGTCTGCCCTACATAGGTTTCATTAGTGACTGGACTTCTTTGAAGGAACGTATGAAAGAATGTTAGCGTTGCAAGCTAATAAAGTCTGTAAATTCTTCAGGCGTGTAGCAAGCAAGAGCAAAGCAACTCGAGAAGCCGGTCAGTCCTGCAGTCCTTTCGGCAAGAAGAAGAAATGCAAAGACAAGTATCTGGCCAAGCACAGTTCAAGTTAGTAAACCACACCTCTTATCTTATTCTTGACACTGTAACACATTGACCTATACTGTGCTGTGGTGTACAGGTCAAACACATTAACTAATAGTCTTTTCTCCTTACTTTAGTCTTTGACCAGCTTGATGTCATCTCCTATGAGGAGGTGGTGAGACTTCCTGCTTTCAATAGGAAAACTCTGGTTCTTATTGGTAAGCACCATCATACCAATCAAGAACATGTCTGGCTCACAGCCCCACCCCAAAAACAAAGAAAGGTGGAAAGTATAGGAACATACATGTATTAATAATGAAGCCTAAATATAGGGCCAGTAATATTTTTTGCATTATGAATAACATACTATAGCTCCCCTGCCCCCGGTTTATATTCAGTAGTGCAAGAGATACTGAATAAAACTGAGTACATAATAATAATGAGTTAAAACAGAATAAATACTGAGAAGGGAAAAAATTGAGAATAATACCATGAAAAAAAGAAAATGGTTTTGATAATAGTTTGATCATACAGGCTGTATTATCTTCAAAACAGTTATCTATTAATACACATAAATAGCAAAGAGTTCTGTGAGACAGTTACAAAGACAGTTACAGTCCATAATGTGTTCTGCACTTTTTCAATGTAGGTGCACCTGGAGTTGGAAGGAGCCATATTAAAAATTCACTGCTGAGCAAATATCCAGAGAAATTTGCCTATCCTGCTCCACGTATGTATAGTTCAACTGCTTCCTCTCAGATCTTATTATTTAAAGCTTACAGCTACATATTCTATTCAAATGGATTTATATAGAGCTTTTCACATGTTACAAAACAGCTGAGCATATGAAAAACAAAACATAAAAAATAACATACATACATGGTACTATTGCAGATTGATAACATTAACATAATAACAATGAATGGGACAATAATACACATTTGTAATAATTGTATTATTTTTTAGTTTTTGTTTATTACAAATTATTTTTTTATTTGTGATAATTTTGAATCATACCATGCAAAATACATCAGCATTACAAAAATGTAAAAGAAATTAATAGTGAAACAGCAAAATTTTAAAACTGTGGTTTACCCATTATATTAAAATAATGGGTAATTATATTATGATATTAACAGAATGTACAAAGCCCTAAAACCTTAGTTAATATCCGAACAGAAAGCTGTTAAATGCATAAGAGAAAGAAACTGGTTTGAACAAAATTGTATGTGTTATATTTTTCATTTAATTTTAGGGTAAACAAAAACCTGACTGGACATTATTCAACAGATTTGTAAGATTTACCCAATAAGCTGTGGGTGAAAACAATCACTACACAGGAGTTTATAATCACTTAGGTCCAGTAGTACCACCGTGAGCCAGTTTGATAGATTGTTCTGTCGTGCACCATGACTGGGCTCATAATCTAAAGTTTCTGTTTTCAGACACCACCAGACCTCCAAAGAAGGATGAGGAGAACGGCAAGGAATATTACTTCATTTCCAATGATGAAATGACTAAATGTATCGTCGGAAATGAACTGCTAGAGTATGGCAGTTACCAGGGCCACATGTTTGGAACCAAGATTGAAACTGTCCACAAGATCCATGAACAGGGAAAAATCGCTGTGCTGGATGTGGAACCTCAGGTCAGGCCTTCCCAAATGTTATTCCAAAATGAGTGTAGTTCAACATTGTATTCCTGTAGCTCAACTGGTAGAGCATTGTATTAGCAGTGCAAAGGTTGTGGGTTCGATCCCAAGGAACACAAGTACTGATGAAAATGTATGCCTTGAATTCGCCTTGACAGTCGCTTTGGATAAAAGCGTCTGCCAAATGAATAAATGTAATGTAATGTGTAATATATGACAGCATGCATATTTTTTACATTTATGCAGTTAAAAAAGGTATAAGTTTTATAAGAATGTGGGTTGTCTGGGAATTCAAACCCATGACCTTGCCGTTGCAAGCATCCTGTATCAGTTGAGCAACCAGAAAGACAAAAAGCTTTCAAAGTATTAGTTAACTTTCAGCATCGCTCTATATATCTTTGCTGGTAATTTCCATATGTTTTTATTGTTTTTCTTTCTTTCCTCAGACTCTGAAAGTGCTCAGAACAGCAGAGTTGGCTCCTCTTGTGATGTTTATTGCTCCCACCAACACTGCCAGTCAGGTTAGAAATGGCTCCTAATGCCTCATCATCCCAAAGTTATTACAGAATCCTTCAATTTTCTCTTATATAATCAAATTAACAGATCTGTAACCTACGTTCCATTCCACTTTACAGTCCGAGGCAGTGCAGGCCATCCAGAAGGAATCAGACAGCATACTAAGCACCTACCGCCACTTCTTTGATGAAATACTTGTGAACAATGATGTTGACGAGAGTGTTAAGGGTGTGGAGGAGGCTATCGAAAGAGCCTCATCCACCCCACAGTGGGTACCGGTCTCCTGGGTGTACTGACGGATCCAATCCCTTGCTCACTCAGTGCCCTGGATATCACAGCTGTCAAGACAGTTTGCACATAATAAGTGTTTTACAGAATGTTTGATAAAGCAATACATTTGTTCTTTTTGTTTCAGTGTGATAGAACCCTCACAGGTTTTGAATTGACAGAGCGTTATATCTATGCCAGTATATAGCATCAAGCGATGACATTGTTAGCGATGCAAAAAGGACCTCTACTGTGATTTTCAAATACCGCTCATTTTATTAGGGTCTGTTGGTCGCAATTTATCTTCCCAGGAATTGCAGTCTGTTTTTGTACCATGTGCAATGCTGGTCTTAAATATAATTATACAATAAAACATGGTAAGAATACAGTATTTGGAATACAGTAAGAAACCAGTATTTGGAAGAGCGTTTTGTCATATCTTGAAATGTTTCTCATAATGATGTATGGATTTACCTCAAGTCATAATGTTAAGGCACTTTTAAAGGAACTAAATAAACTCTGTCTCTACACTCCAACTTTGTGTTTAAGGAAGAATACTATTTTACTTACTTAATGTGCTTTACTAAAAAAATCTATCAATATAATTTATTTTTACATTATTTTTGTTAAAGTAATGAGGTGAACTGAGGTGAACTCCAGGTTCCAATTGTTCAATACGTTTACTTCAGATCAAAATGATCTGGGTTTGCAAATTCAATAGTTTATCATCCATCCTGTTTACCATGGATCAGTATCCATGGTAAATTCATGTTGATTTTCCAAAACATCACTGGATTATTTCACCTAATAATTCACCTTATTTCCAAGTTTATGTCATTCATCTTAATGACAGTTGGGCTAAGTTATATTATCAATAATAAGCGCCACCTACTGTCATGTTATAAATTTGCATTTTCATTCAGTCTGACATTTTTGTTTTGTTTTAAATCTTGATATTACACAAATTACATTTGCTCATGATCACTGTGCTTAAGTTGCCTAAAGATACTGTAAGGCCATTTCGGTTTGTACTAACTAATACACATCAGTTATTAGCAAATAAACATAAGTATTCCATTTTTTCTTGGATGTTGCTTAAACAAAGACATCGGATGAACAATAGTCCTTAATGTATTAAGGATGTTACAAGTTCTTGAGAGTAGTTAAATTTGTGAAGCTACAAGTGTATTGAAATTGACCTTATAAATTGTAGCTTCACAAGCAAATCTAGTGAAACTTTTGTTGCTTTATCTGGCATGAAAGTGGACAAAACATGCAAACTACTAAGTTGTACCAAGTTTTTTAGTACAACTACAACTACTCTCTTAAACCATCCGAAAAACTTCAAATATGTCTGATTTAAACTTGAAGCCTACTGCCCCATCTGGGACAGAAGACTATCACCTGTCCTACAGAGCTCTGCAGCACAAGAGGCTGTTTATAATGCAGTTGTTTATAAACGTTTGTTTTTATTCTACAGTGTTATCACTCTGGTTCATTTGTAGATGAAAAACACATAACAAACCTTTCATATATGTTATAATTAACATGAACTAAACAACCTTAAGTTAAATCAAACATATCTTCACATGTGTTTTAGAACCACTGCTGCATTATCTATTTAATCTGTTATATGACTGGATGACATCTGATGCTCTTTATAACAGTTAGGGCTCACATGGGCAGTATTGGTCCAACAGATTCAATTAGATCATGGGCAAACAGAGCATTTTAGAATTAAATGCATGTGTCACGCATGCATGGATTTCTGAGAAGCACAAGGTGGCAATGGAGCTGCAGTGCTTGGACCCATCATTGCTGCTTGCAGCTATATTATATATTATGATTTTAATACTTAAACAGTTAAACGAATCAAATGGACATTATAAATGAAGTTGTTAAGATGTTAACTTAATTTTTTATTACATGTTTCTCCTGAAATCCACCCTGAATCCATTCCTGTTTTAGAATCAGGATATATTTAAGGTATCCAAATTATACGGAAACATTTTAAACACATACCAGTCGTTTGATTCAGATCAAAACCAAGACAGAGTAACGTGATCAAATCTTTTTTCCCTTTGCTTTAACAACCCATTTTTAGGATGTAATCAATCCAAAGGCCAAAATCCAATTAACAACTTTGAAAAACAACTGTTTAGAGATTCAAGACTCTATAGAGATTCAAGTAGATCTTTTCTTCGTCACTCAAGATTTCCCAATTGATTTTAACGATTTTCTTAATTCTGTTTGCTTACATACTGTATCCTTGGGCTTTGATGTTAAACACTTTCTCCTTATCATAGTTTAGTTTCAACCTCTGAAACTAATCATTAACATTATTATGATAATGCTAAACACACAGTATCAATCTGACAGTTAGAAGGGCAGAAAAACTTTTTCCCCAAAGAAGCTTCGAAGGAGAAGAAGCTTTTACAATTGCACCAGTGATTTTTCACGTTTTAATGTCCCAACTATACATTTTAATCGATTGAAAGCCACCTTGGTGAATAACAGTAGACATTCTTTTCATGAGAGTACACAAGGCACAAAGAGTTTTACAAGGCACACAGATGCTTGCATTGCACACACTGTCGCAGGTTTTACGTGTCACAGGCACGCAGTATTAACTTTTGACCACTAGATGGTAATACAGGACAGTAGTTATAGAGAAGAAAGCCTTAAGTATGTTAAATCATGCAACTTTTAGGCCAAGCTTAGACCTCAGGGCTTCTCTATTCTTATTTATACATAGTTATTGTGTTTTCCATTTCCATATTTTTCCTTTTCTCGCGTCTTAGCTCCACTCCATTAGGATATAAGATAAGGATGTTCTGAACAATTGTTTATATGGCGAAACTAGCTGCACTCTAGCAACCACGTAAAAAATAAATAAGCCATGTCTCAACATCTCAACATGGGCTTTATTTACTGATTGAAGAAACCTTGACCACCATTTTATGTGGATAAAGAATAATAAGATGAATGAACTGTAGAATCCATTACACGTTCGTCTTTGCTGACGTAACAGCAATGCGTAGTGCGACCTGCGGAGGCGCCAGAGATCACAGCTGACGTCACAGAAAGCGCAGACAAATCTGATCTCATGAGGGTTGTGGCTTTGGCATTTACGTGTTATATCATTTCATTCAGGCAGTTTGCACCGTAACGTGTTTGTATACGGGGACATCTTCGAACCTTCTTAAGCTCTTTGAGGATGGCTGAGCATAGTGGGAGATATCATCAGGTAAGTGGGCTTACGGTGCCTCGACGCGTCAAAGTTAAGGACACATGCGGCGGCAGACGCGCCCACGGCCTGAGTGTTGTCAGGAAACACCGAGGCTTTTAGGGACTGCAGGCCGTACTGTTTTGAAATGAATAGCATGGCCATTTAAACTTTTGCACACATTAAACACCACACGGCGTAAAAGACAACCTGCACTCATCTGGTATTATTTACTCTAACCAGTTCATTGTTTAATAATATAGATATTTTGACTTTGTAGTGTGGATATTTTTGTGACTTACGTCACAGGTGACTGAAGTGCTGTTTACAGTGTATTGTATGTATAATGTGGTGAATCATAACATTTAGGTTTTCCAGACAAAGGTGTTAATAACTCATGGATGCTAAATATCCCCTGATGTTTACGTGGAAGGAATATATATATATTTTAAAAGAATATGTCATGTTATTACAAGAATTATGACATTAGTAATTCGTTTATAGTCTCTGCTCAGAGGGTCGAAATATTGTGGTAAATGCGCATAAAACTTAGTAAAGGTTGGTTTGGTTTAAATGGTTTCCAGGAACATGCGAATGGGCATATGGTGAGAGTATGGAAACTTAGTCAGTAGGTTAGTCATGGTCATTCACACTTAAGGGTCATTCAAGGTTTCCATGACTATTTTGCAATGCGTTAATGCTGACTTAAAACTCAGACATTTAAAATAAATATGTCAATATCATGCTTGACTGTAGTACTAGGACTGTCTCAGTTATAATATTTAAGTATTTACAAGTATTTACATGTCAGACTTGTGGGACAGAGATCAAGAGTTAATGAAGTCAGTTATTGGTTACATTACTGATTGTAATTACATTACTTGTGTCCTCAGCTGCCCAATGAGGATGAGCCAGAGGAGGGACCTCAGGTGGCCCACGATGCCCCGCCCCCTTACAGCAGTATTGCAGCAGGCAGTGAAGGTATGCATAACTGTCACTGAGATGCCTTTTAGGCTAACCCTCAAGGGTTTATCAGTTTTCAGTCTGTTTTAACAAGTGTTTGGTGGTATAGACCAAACAGTCTTGGAATCAAGCTGTTTTCAGTCTATGTATACGTCAGCAACAGAAAATAAAACGGTGCTTTTAAAGGGATGTTCCAAAACAAGTTAAGCTCTATGGGCAGCTATCATGGTGGTGTGGTGGGAGTCAGTCCATTCAGTGGGATATAAATTATAGATAAAACATCAGAACAATATAAGATCTGAAACTTAAGCATAGAAACATAATAAAATGATAAACAATATTACATTAAATCAAAATTAACTCGCATTAATCAAAGGATGTACCATAACATCTTGTGACCATAACATCTTGTGACCATAACATCATGTGATCATAACATCATGACTTCTCCTGGAAGTCAAGCACTTAGAATGGAGGTGTATGGAGCAAGATATTTTACAAGGTTAAATACAAGTAATTGAGGTGGAATATATTTAAATATTCTAATTCTAATTCTTCTAATTCTTATGTTACCTATTTTACATTGAGTAAAATCATCTGTTTAAACAGATGAACGTTTAGTTTTGCATACCAACATAATTCCTAAGTTTAGTAGTTGTGTAACCACACATCATGGTTTAGCTTAGCTTGTACTAAACTTAAGCGCAACTAAGACATTTACTTTCTAGTTTGTGTTAGCTACAAACAGGTTCTCCTTGTTGTTTCCCTTGCAGCTTATTTTGATTACAAAGACGATGCAGTGTTTCCCAAGCCTCCGTCCTACAACGTAGCCACCTCGCTTCCTTCATACGACGAGGCAGAAAGAACCAAAGCAGAGGCCACCATCCCCCTGGTGTCCGGTCGAGTAAGTACCACACACACCCCTGCTAAATATAACCAGGCCTGGGACAGGATGTCGTATTACGTTCAGCCCTTAAATGAGTTAAGAGGAAATGCTGTGTTGAGATGATGTAGTTCCCCTGATCACTGCTCTGTTTCTTTGCCGCACGCTGCTTGCGTACAGCACAGGGAGCGTCTGGACGTGTTTGATGATGTAACTCGGTGTGCGCTGGAGGTACAGTAACAGTGTGTAAGACTATACAGTGTGATGGGGGGGTTATGTAGGTCTCACGGTCTTTCTCTTCTGGCCTGAACCTTAGAGTTCTTATTTATTATTGCCTATTTAAAGTTTCCCTGACATAATTTTGATATGTGACTTTTACTGTATCTCCTGGAGCAGGAAAATTATGTCATGACAGTATTGATTATAGGGTTGCCCTCAACTAAGAGTTTACCCAGTTGTCTGGTAGTAATTTGCTTAAGCCATTAGTTAAATAGTTGTTTATGATGTCTTCTTGTTCAACTAAGTCTTTCTCTTTGACTAAAAAGTAGTCTGCTGTAAGGGGGCGGGGTATATTGATTGGCTGATGTCACCAGAAGAGCTTACATTAGCTAGCTAACCAATAGCATCTGAGTAACATCAGATACGTAATACACATCTCTCTTCAGACGCACCCAGTCATGGTGAGGTAAAAGTAAAATGGGACAGATAAGCACCTGAAGATCTAATGATAAGTTACATGTGGGAAACTTATTTAAACCTTGTGTGATTCCCAGATGGTTGGCTAAAGTTTTGGTAGCCCCACATAATGTCAAAATTTCGCCTTTATCAGTCAACCTCTAATATCTTAAAGCTAATCAGAAATTACACCACCCGGTTCATTAATGTTTGCCGTTTTTTCTTTTTGACCCTTGATTTAGTTGTGTTGTCTTTTGTGTGTCCACAAAGTTGCCCTTGGTGTGAATTTTTCTTTCATTCGCATTTTGTCTTGGTTACTTTAAATTGATATAGCCTCCAACACATCAAGGTCTTGTCCTGTGATTGTGCTGTGAACATTTATTTGTCCTATACGATCCCATTATTTTTTGAATGTTTCATTCTTTGTTCAGAGAGCTCAATAGTGTGTGCAGCTCTTCCTCAGGTTGTGAGTTCATACATCTGTGTGTTTTCACTGCAGGATGATGAGTTTGTGGCGAGGGATGACTTTGAGGACACTGACCAGCTGAGGATAGGCAATGACGGCATTTTCATGTTGACGTTTTTCAGTGAGTATTTTCTGCCGTGATGAAGGCTTTGTTCCTTTATCTCCTTCCTCTGGGCTGGTCCTTCAAACACGTTTCAGTACTGAAATGCTGGTTATGAGGGTCGTATTGAGGTTGTTTTTGTTCTGGTGATGTTATGCGGGTACAGGGAAGTTTTCAAGATTAATCTTCTCTTATCGTGATTATAAAAAAATCGACCTAAAATGAATGTGTTTTTGCCATTAAAATGTATAGTCACATTTTAATAGTAGTGAAAAAATTAAACAACTCACATTATCTCACAGGACTTCATAGTTTAGCTCCAGCATTAATGAATCACACCTGTATCAGCTAATCGAGGTGTTTGGACTGCTGGAAACATCCAGGCAGGTGTGTTGGAGTAAGTTGGAAATAAATTGTGCTGGTCTGTGGACTTGCAGGAACAGGACTGAAGACACCTGGTCTAGTCAATGTAAAGCATAATTAGTGGCATTTACAAAGATAAGCATCTGCATTTCTATTGATGATACTTGAAGATAGAGATTAAATATAAACTTAAACCGTGTTTAAACCATGTGCCATTGATGCAAACATGAATGATACAGATGACTGTTAAAGCAGTCAGACAGTAATTCACTCATCTGACGATAAACATTTAGTGACAATGGGTTGGGCTTTTTTTACTTGTGTTAGTGTGTAGTGAACTGGCAATGCTTTAGCAACTACATAGCAACATAGAAAACATTACTTTAACGTTTTCTATTATTATTGCAACGTTATAACAATGGTTTTTTTGTTCTCAGTGGCATTCCTCTTCAACTGGATTGGCTTCTTTATGTCATTCTGTCTCACCACATCAGCAGCCGGCCGTTATGGTGCTATATCTGGTTTTGGTCTGTCACTGATCAAGTGGATCCTCATTGTGCGGGTATGCTACCACCGAGAGAATGTTTTAGATTTTAGTTTTTTTAACGTTATATAACTGTTCGCTAACCATTTAAGTATGGATGGGTGAACAAGGTCATCGCACTGCATTAGTAATCGCCACTGTAGCTGCAGCGTGAACAAACATTTAAAAGGCTACATACGGGTTATGTACTGTATTGTGACGCTCTTTTGTTTGTGATATTGCAAGTCCTGACATGACTGGTGTTTCATCTGCTGCTTTTCTCCTCTGCTAGTTTTCTACATATTTCCCCGGTTACTTTGATGGACAGTACTGGCTGTGGTGGGTGTTCCTGGTGCTTGGTAAGTATAGCAACAAAGAACACACCCTTCTCAGGTTTCTTGTGTTTTGCTGTCTGTTAACCCATAAGAACTTGCACTGACAGCGGTGTCACAAACTTTTGATCGTCTGGAACGGTCTTTTCAAAGCATTAACTTCACACTTCTAACTCATAAAGCCCTAAAAGACATTTACTGAACATGCTGGGCCAGTCATGTGACAATTTGATTTTGTTGCCATAGCAACATTTTCAAAATGGTGGTTTGCTTTGTTGGCATTTTTGGAAATGTTGCCATGGAAACAAAAAACACACATTGTCACATGATGACCTTTCCAGGTGATCAAGTGTATGTGACACCTGTGTCACCGTGAGTTCTCAGACATGGAACATGAGATCTTCATCTGAAGAAAATTAAATAATTCCTCCCAAAATGACAATGATGTCATTGTTAACTTGACCATATGTTGCTACAAATTATCATGTAATATTATATAAAACATTAGCTATTTGTTGTACATGCATCAACAGTTTTATTTTGAAATTTAGAGTAAATGTTTTTAAGAAATTTTATTTACGCCATTTTATGTCACTAAATTATGTGATCAAATGTGTCAGGATGATAACACGCCCCACCTTTCTTTCGAAATACTAGCATTGACCAAAAAATCTGTATCTGTTATAATCCATAGATTAGATCAGGATACAGGAGTGGCTGTATTTAATGGAAATGTAATTTACTGGCCTAATTGAAAAGCCATTTGACTCAAAAGAAAGCGATTAATACATTCACTGATATGAGTTTCCATATCTTCCAGGCTTTCTGCTTTTCCTCAGAGGTTTTATCAACTATGCCAAGATCCGCAAAATGGCAAACTCCTTTTCTAATGTTCCACGCACCAGAGTTCTCTTCATCTATTAAAGGTTATATATATATATATTACAATGTCTTAATTACCCAAACTATTGTATTTTTGTTTTCTTAAAACTGAATTTCAAAAACTTGATGTATTTTTTTTTTAATCTTAGGATTTAGCATTGTAATCAAACAGCTGTACTTCATTTCTGTACAACAGTTACATTTTAAAGTCAACGTGAAATCAGAAATTGCCACATCAAATCATAATTTTACTGAACTCACCTGGTGTTGTTATCAGTGCGCATTAGTCCAAATAAATAGTTTTTGTAATCAATTGTCAATATTTAATACCTTGTTCCACCTTCATAAGGTCCTAATGGCTATTTAAGCATCATTTTAGCCTACTGTTGTAGATAAAGGAGTGTGCTACAAAACAATTTCCATATTTTTGTAATGCATAATTTAAGATTAATGTACACTAGCTAATGTAAAAAAGGTTCTAGTGAAAATCATGGTTTAATTTCTAGTACAATACTAATTAATTTTTCCTTTTCTCACATTTGACTGCAATAGCACATTCATGTCCGACTCTATTCTTGTATTCTGTTTCTTAGTTTCTGGTTCTAAAGTTAAACCCTACATTATTTGTTTTCCTCATTCACTGCATTTGATTGGTGTGGAACAGGTTACGGAAGCACAGCGGCTGTGAACGTGTTTCACGTTGGCTTTAAATTGCTTACTGCAGCTTTTCAGGTCAAATAACGCAGCTATCACAGTATAATTATGTTTAGGAGTGGGACTAAGAATAGACTTGGCTTTGCTGGACAGCTCTGGCAGCGTTAAAAATAATGAGTGGGCAGCGAGTTCAGTAAAGTGAGCGCATGAATAATGATCATTTTCGTCTGTTCCAGTCACTTGCTGGAAATGAAAACGCAATTATGGGCCTGCATTGAACCGTGGATCCAGCGAGGAAAGTGTGTTTAAGAAAATCTATAATCTACTCATCTGACAGCAAGAACGTGGATGGATTTCCAAAATGATGGAGAACTTTGTTTCCTTTTTCTTTTGAATGTGCTGTGTATGTACCGGAGGACGAGAAACTCTTTGTGCGTTCTAGATTTACAGTAGAGGATTTTAACAACTCTTTACCTGAAATCTTTAGTGTTTTGATGTTGTGTACTATTTGCATTCAAGTCTGTAATGTATATAAAATGATTTGTCTTCGGTACTGGCATGCAATGCAATGCAGTGTCCCTATTAACCAATAGGGGGAGGTCTTGCTTTTCTTACATTCTGGTCTGTTTTTTCTGCTTTGTGGTGACGTTTGACAAGAAGGCAACCAGTCACTGCTAGGACCATTCATGAAGAGCTTTTCTCTCTGAATGGCAGCGTGAGATGAATTGAATCTAAAGCCCTCGGTGCTTTTCTTTCTTCAACTGTTTTTCTTTCTGCTCGTCTACATGACATGAAATTAAAGTTACTTTGTTTTTAAGGTCAAACCGTTTATTACGGTCCAAATGAAATGGAAGATCACGGATCGCTTATACCTTGTATCCAAAAAGCACATTAATCGAATCTCTGGTCACTAAATATGACATTTTATTTTACATTAAAAACTTGCCATTCCATATAATGTCTTTAAAGCACAACTGTGTTTTCTGCAGTGAATGCAGACAAATCTCCCCTTAGAACCCCAATTGTTAATATGATATAAAACTGAGGCGCATAACTTATCGCAAAGTAAATAATGTTATTCAGCGTATGAAGCGGTCCGACCGTCTTTTAAGGAGCTGTATGTGTCTGCTGGGTTTACAATGTTGCGCAGTGGCCACGATGGGGGACCGTTTGATCTCTTTGTGCAACCGTGCACGATTTTTGCTGTGGCTTGTCCGCTCTTGTCACCTTGGTTCTCGTCCACGACGCAGGAAGTTACTCTTTGTTCTCCGTTTTCACCCATCGAATTCCAATGGACGCGCACATGTATTTGCTTGTAAATAAGAAGCTGCTATTAAATGTCTCTGGTGTTCAGCGTTTGGTGGAAGCGTTTTCTTTGCGTTAAAGAAATAGAGCAAAACGTTCAAAATAACAGGCTTTTAAAGTCTGTTTTTGCAACAGGTCTTTGATAAATACTTGGCCTGTAACTTGATGTTTCAATGACTTTATTATTACGATGTTTTTTTTATTTCTCATACCTCATATTATGTTTATCATTCATCATATCCTGTAAATTACATTTAAAGGGAGATTTGATGCATATAGATTCATTCACTTTTTCAAAGAATCACTGTGCTGGGTTTACATTAAGTTGAGTGTTATTAGCTACTACTTCCAATAAGAGACATTGGTGGTGTTGATACTAAATGGCCTTAAGGGAAGGTTTAAGCAAAGACCTGTAGAAACTACAGACAGTTTGTTGTTTTTTTACCGGCTTGTTTTCAACTGTCATCCCATCCTGTTCAAGTTGTTGAACAGATACAACTAGTCTGACCAGATTTCTTCTGTGATCGGATGTAGAGGATAAATATTCATGTCAACAAGGGCAAAAGGCCGGACATTTTTAACAAATTACATATAAATATATGAAAATGCAACTTTGTGACATTACAAAAACAAAATGAATGGTTTTAAAGACAATGGCATGTTTGTGGCTTGTGTATCAGTGATTTTTGCCAGTGTCTGGCTAACAGCTGATGAATGCGGTGTGGCTGTGTGCGTACAAGTGTGTGTTTGCGAGCAGCACAGGCTGTCTCCTGTTACTGCCTGGTTGTGCCGTCCTTTTGAGGTGCGAAGCCAGCAGCCCTCATTCCTCTTCCTGGTGTGACTTCCTGGGGGAAGCGCACAGCATTTAATAACCTAACACTCTCCTACCACTGACAATCATTGCCACAAACAGACATATTCACGCTCCGCGCCCTAAAAATATCCACCACAGCTTTTCAAGGTGACCAGTGTCCTATTTGAATTTTAGGGGGTGTGACTGTGACAGAAGGGTATGTGTTTGCACTCACAAAATGTACTGTGGTACAGCCATGGCCATGTACTATTGACATATCATGTTTTCAGGACATCCTACCAGGGTTTTAAATACACCATGGAAATGCCACGGTTTGAAGGCAATGCAATAGTAATAGGCATTTTTGAACAGACATCTTGGTCGTTGCATATTTTAGATCCTGTTCCACGCTAATCCCATTGTGTACATCTGCCATGATTTGATTTTAAAAAAGTACCATACTAATAAGATGTTTTTAAGCATGCTATTCAAAATATCACATTTTTAGTCATATTTGTTGCTGCTCACCATTGAAATATTATGATGTATAAGATAGTCAGATTCAGTATGATGTTATAAATCAAACTGCTGTAATATTTCCACCTGATACCATCACTATACCACGGTACTGCCTGAACACTTACTAAGGGTGGTCTATGAGGGGGTGGAGGCAGGTTAGTCACTTATGACTCATACAGCTTTGAACCCCCAGCACACTTATTTGCCGTAGATGTTTTGTTGGTGCGCTTCTGACTCTCGGCTGATAAAGTCAATCAAACAGCGAGAGGACTCCGCTGACTGGTTACTGTGGCAAGGGTGGGCCGTTACTGGGAGTGACGACTAAGCGGTGGGTGACTCATCGGCGGGCTGCTGCTGGTGATGAGTCCAATGTATTCTGCTCACATTCGCTCTCCGCACCTCTTATCTCCCTGTTTATCTCGCCTATCTGTTTATTAATGCCCGTCGGCCATATTGTCTGTTCCTTTGCTTGTCTTGTATCTCCCAAGTTCTGCTCTGGCAAACAGCACCGTCTCAGACATGGTATTTAAATGGCGGCAATGACTCTGTCGAGTGTGTTTCCCAGCCTTTTGTTTTATGCATCCACCCAGACTATCAGTGAGGCTTAAGTTTACCATATATACACCAAACAAGAACTGTCTCTGTTATACGTCATCACACACAAAAATGTACATTTTTCATCATCATGTCAATTCAAACCTGCATGACTTTATAAAAGAAAAAATTCTGAAGAATCCTTGGTAACAAAACAAAACTGTCATCCATTGCCTTCCATTGTTTTCCTTTGTGTTTCACAGAAGAAAATGTCATATAGGTTTGACATGAAATTCACTAAGGTTGATTAACTGATAAAATGAATTTCTTTTTTGGGCGAAACGCCACTTTCATATTATTAGTGGCCATTGCTTCAATTATTCATTTTTGAACAAAAGACCTAACAGCAAATTTACTTAAAAATTTTAAATGCAATGTTTAATAAAACTATGATAGGGCTGGTGGTCGTGTGGGACTGCAAGTGTCCTTCTTTGTCTGTGAGGTGCTGAAATGTAGTCATAAAACAGCTATTGCTATAACTTCTGATATTTTTATGAATGAGAGTGATATTGAATGCTGGGACTCTGCGATTGGCTACGGAGAAACTCATTCAACCACCCGCCCTCTGAAGAATCGCACACACACACAAACACAGGAGATGGAGGAGACGTCACACTAGGCTTCCGCAGTGCATCAAGGGAAACAGACTGGCTCTGACTCATACTGGAGAAATTGAGAGAAATACAGAGTTGGGGAGGGCTGGCATCTCATCCTGATTTTCTCCTCTTTCTCACTCGCTGCTCCTGAAGCCTAGTGATGTAATACAGGTGACCTATTCGTCACAGACCACCCCCGCTTCCCACTGGCAGCTGATTGGCTGAGCGGCTGTATGAATGGACCGCTCTGTTTTCCGTGGGGAGGGGGTTTGGGTGGAGTGAGGAAGAGGCACGTCACTTCATTGAGAAAAAAGCTCGGCTGGCTGAGAGCTTTCTGTGAATGGGCCTTGAATGAGTTTTGCGTGCTGATCTCACTGTTTGTCACACATGTAGGCAGTGTTTGCACAAAGGTGACTGGGAGCATTTGCTTGCTTTATTTTGTGGACAGAAATGATTAACTGCTGCATGTGCTGCTAATCATTGATTACAGACAATGTGAATGTAATGGCTATTGTTTTATAATTATTGTGTTGTGTTTGCAGACGTTCGCATTAACCCAAATATTAAGTCACTGTTTATGGAAGCATAACTGAACTGTGTCAGAAGCCTAATGAGAGTCATGCCATGTATATCTGTGATGCTATTTTAAAAAATACTATTTATTTTAAACTGAATTACTTGATGTTAAAGTTTATTCTTTATTATTCTATTAATTATTTTGATATGTATTTTGATAATTCATAGTTTGTACTCTGTCCTATTACCCCCTTCTCTGCTTTATTAATTTCAATTCTATTGTATTCTTATATTTGTATTAGCATGTAGAGTCTTGTTACCCAGTCTTGCTAGTATATAAACCTGTATTGAACTTTCTCTTGCTGTTTTTGTGAATGACTTCATACAGCGTGTATGTGGGTATGTATTCTAGAGAGCTGGAGCTCTGTGTGTATATGTTGGGCTGGAGGAATGTGTTTGCGTGTGCAGACCCTGGCCGTTTCTGCCTTGATCCTGAATGAGTCATTGCTGCAGTACTCTGTGGGAGGGGCTAAGGTTGGATCCCCTGCTGCAAACCCAGTTAAACATACTCGAATGCATGATTTCTCTGCCTCTCTCTCTCTCTCTCTCACACACACACACACACACACACACACACACACACTGCATGCTGTCACATCCGGCCCTCAGGTCTACAGCGCGGCCTATAATTAGCTGCCTGCACAACTTATGGCCTCAGAATGATCTAACCAAATGGAAATGGAATGCTATTCCACTGAGAAGCAGAGAGAGAAATAGTTAAAAAGAAAGAAGGGAGGTGGAATTGATGCTGAGGTGGAATCTGTAATGAGTTAGCTGAGAACACCTCTCGTAAAGTCATTTCTGCCTTTTGTGTTGGTCTATAAACCATGTGTGTCTGTATCTGTGTGTGTGGATGTGTGTGTGTGTGTTCCATTCCTTCTGAAGCACTCCAAAACAAAATGTGTTTTGTCAATAGGATGAGTTCTTGGTGGGAGATGAGGCCCCACTCTGCCTTCCCAAAGCCATTAAATGTTCACAAACACAAAAACAGCAGAGCAGTCCACCAAACCAAACAAACCTCCAATGACCATGAGAAAATCTCAACTATGTGGATTTGTCAGGCACAGACGTTTTGCAGGTTTAGTCAGTTACATTATTGACTAGGCTGTCAATTTATTGATATTAATTATAAAATATATGGAAAATAAACAACATTAGCACAATTAATCTTGCCCTCTGACCAGTACTGAAAAAACAGCAAATGAAACTGTCCTGGACAGATGAACAAACTCAGAGTAACAAACTCAATGCATTCCCATTGACTAAAGGCCAGTAATCAACTTAATTTCAATACAGAAATGATTTTATTAGTATTTTTATTAACCGTTTTCACTAGACTTCTATTTTTAAAAGTCTAGTCAATGATGTTGTGTTGCACAATAGTGAAATGTCTTAAAATTATATTCTTCGGTAGTTTCCTCTGCAAATATTGATATGCAGCTAGTTGCATGTTTTATTTATTTTAAAAAAACATTTAATTGGATTGGCAGCCAAATCTAATGCAATTTAAATTTCTAGCCATATGTAGTGGTTCAGCGGTAAAAGCATCCGTTTTTCTAGAAGGCAGTTTGTATTCCCGGAAATATTCGGCAGTTTTGGCTCTGGGTATGTGCTGGTATTCTGCTTTTGTGAGGGATTTTAACATCCCTGAACTCCACATGCCTGCATCATTTTTTGCCATCGTGTGGAATCTCTTCTCTGGGATGGACAGTGAGTCATACACTCCCCCGCTGCTGGTCCTCTCTGCCAGGAGTGCGATCTCCATGGAATAACTAATTCTTGCCTGACTAACCCATCATTGGTCGGGCGCTTCCTGCCTCCACACTGGCTGGGCGGGAGACCAATGCATCATCCAGAATATCTTATGCTTGGATGTAGACAGGAAAATTGCCTTATAAGAAAGATGTGTATTTTATAGTTCTGCAAAAATGTTATATAATTGTATGTAATGTTTAGGTAATGTTTTTGTTAATGGTTAGATACATTACATTTACATACGTTTTTTTTATAATCCTTTTAAAAAATAGTGATTTTTAAAAATTTCTCATCCCTTATTTCTGTTATCTGGAAAACATGTAGATATGAGTGATCAAAATCAGTTTATTGTTTGAAAAGTGCCTCAGAACCATAATGAAGACTTGACAAAAATCAGCCCAAGAATATTTCTATCTCGTTTCTATTTCTATTCTAGAAAAATTTTTTCCATTATCTCTTTATACTGGGACAGAAGAAAGCCACTTCTAGCACATTAAATTTAGACTACTTAGATTAGATTAGTTATTTATTTATTTATAAAATCATATTCATAAATGCATTGTTTGTGAAAGCTGCTACGTCGGCCTCAGACAGATTAAACCCATTTCTTTTCATTGGCTGTGTTAATATATAAAGAATACTTTTCCTGATAAGATTAATCATACCAGTGGTTCAATTAGATTGTCACCAGTGAGATCAGTTTGCACAAACTGAATTTATTGTTTACTTGATCAGTAAACATGATCCATCTGCACTGAATCTAAATACCTCTAAATATCAGTATATCTCCAGTCTGGGAATTAACAATCAGCGAGAAAGAAAACAGAGAGCTATTTACTTAGCATTTTTGCTTCTCTGCGGCAAACCAGCCTCCAGCTGCAATCGCATATGGAACCTATAGATCTTGTTTTTGGTCTTGTAGCATGCATTCCTTTGTAATGACATCCTGACCAGAGACTGTATCATCCTCTCCACGGCCCTAGTGACCGACCCTGAGAATCTAGTGGAGTACTGCACTTCCCCTTAGCAGTGGCCAAGTTTGTAAGTCTTTAATAAGAATTGTATGACTTGGTAGTTTGCTTAATCTGGGAGGACAGCTTATGGCAAAGGGCACAATATTCTCAGTAGGGAGCATAACCCTGTTATATGAAGCATTAACCAATGATCCTGATAAATACCTAATGGGTTAAGTCTGAAAATGGATGTGATAACTGTTAGCTTAAATTGTCAAAATGCATCATGGGAAGTAGTTACTCATGCTTGCTATTATGACAGCAGCACATTTAACTAAGGTGATAGCAGCCTCAGTGGAAAGGTATTATAGTCTGAGGTACTACCGTATGTCTGGCATCAAATCAGACTCAGACATCAAATCAAAGTCTTAAATCAGACTTTAATAGCATCATATGCCATTAAAGCACAGATCATATAAATCTATATGTATGTTTTACAGACATGTAAATGTAAAGTATATTTTTAACAGATAGCATTTTAAATGTATAGTCTCATAAGAAAATATGTCAAATAATTGATGGCATTAGCCACCTTTGCACAGGGTAGTTCTGGAGGAACCTGGAAGCAGTGTTTTTATTTTCTGTCATGGGTTTTGTGATATCAGACTTGGAATGTATTTGTATAAGCTATGGTTAAAATCGCAAAATAGAGGCCTACTAGTAAATTAGGAGCTATTTAATTTGATCTGAAATGTGTTCTTAGAATTAAAAAAGTTCCTGTGGTGCACCAAAAACACACCAAAAAGCAGAACGTCTAACAATAGTTATAGGAACCATGAACAGTTCCTGCAACACGTCCCTGCAGTCTTCCTGTAGCTTAACTGGTAGAGCATTGAGTTAACAGTGCAAAGGTTGTGGGTTCGATCCCAAGTTTTGACAAAAATGTATTACTTGATTGTACTGTATGTTACTTTGGATAAAAGTGTATGCCAAATGAATAAATGTTAATGTGAAAGCCACTGAACTCTCCACCTAAGAATCTATGCATTTTATTAAATAAATAAAATGCTCTCTGGAGTAAATATGTCTTTTGAACCTATTCCACCTGTGACTGGCATGAAAAAGGAAGTTCCAAATCATGATTTAACAGTGTAACTAAAAGCTATTGACTTCAGAAGATGCAACAAAACAGGATGAAAATTGCATCTGGTAAACTATTTTGAGGTTATATTCCTGGGAAAAGAACTTTGATTATTGCTCTGATTGCTGAACTCTTGCCACTGTAAAATAAACAGAGCTGTAAAAATTAGTCCACTTCAGTTTGCATCTGGAAAAACTGAGATACATTCATAGCACCAAAAGTGATTGATAGGTGTTGCTAATACTCACCACTTGACCTGGTGACCCACAGGCAATCCAAGTCTTTGCTGGTGAATTGCTAAAGCCAAGCAGACACGGTTCTTTTCCTTTACTGTGAGGTGTGGCGGCTGGAGGCAGAGGGGGTGGTGTACTGGTGAGCGGAAAAGGGGGTGGAGAGAGCACTGAGGGTGGAGTTGAGGGGTGGGGGGGGGTAATGAAGGTGTAATTTGGGAACCATCTGTAAGGCGCCTGCAGGGCTTCCTCTCCAAAACCTCCCCCTCCGGAGGGACGCAGGTGCTAGAGGTGGAGTAGGGGAACAGGGGAATGGAGGAGAAGAAGCTGAGGGAAGTGAGAAAGAGAGGAGGTTGTATTTGTAGTTAGTCTGCTTGCTGAGACGACATCAGCTCTGGAAGTCTGGGTTTTGGGACTGGGAGTCTGAGGAACGTTGATGGTCCTTTGTTCCTTTGACCTTCTTTAGGAGTCAAAGAGTGTCTCCTCAGGGCTTGTGGATGAGCCTCTTTCACAGTAACCTTGGTGTAAATAAAGGATGACTGTATTGTTCACATATTCCTCTGTTTGATTTACTAAATGATTTTGATTTAGTTTGTTTGTTAATGTTTGTTAATGTGAAAGCAAATGCTGTTAAGTTTAAAATGGACTCTAGGGCTAAAATTAAAGAACAATAAATAAATATGAGAACCAAAAAGGAGTGAAAATATGAAGAAAATTAGGAAAATGTGTCATGTTGTCTTATTTTTGGCAGCACCGCAAGCCGTCTTCCGAGACGTTAGAATGGAGATTGGCATCTTTGACGCGTTGGAGTGTGTGGGCCGCAGTCGGACGCACATAGTCCTGTGTTGCATAAATTGCAATTCAAACAAAAAATATATTAATATTAAAATTATGATTTTCTCTTTCCAGACAATGTGTAAAATATGGAGGTTAAACACAATGTCTCCTGAATTTCATGTGTTCCAGGTGTAACAGCTGTAGAACAATAACTGAAAAATGCATGAGTTGGACCCCATCCAACACTATTTACAGTTGCTGTGTTCACTCTAGCATTCTGCCTGGGCTTTTTGCCTTCCATTTGAGCCGCTTGCCCTCAGTCTTTCATTTCCTACTCAGGGATGAGCTTCCACAGGAATCTCCTATCTCTGGGTAGAATCAGGTGTGAGTAAGTCAGGTGTTGCTGGTGGTAATACTTGTTTTTCAGTCAGTACAGTCTTCACTAACCGTCTCTGTCTCTTTTATCAGGCTGAGTAGGCATGTCCAAGGCTCCTTCCTGCTTTGAAACTCTCTAGTCAAGCATGCTGGCTCTCACCACCATAATGGGTTTAAGAGGCTCTCCTGAGCCTCCGTGGCTTCCTGCAGAAATGGCTTCTTCCGCTGGCTCGATTCTTGCCCGGGAATGTGGCAGGTGGCTGGGCTGGGCCTGCTTCTTTGTCTTTTCTTTTTTCTTCCCCCCACCCCTCCTTTTCTTCTCTCTCCTTTTCTCCTGAGCAGAACTGAATGAGGCATTTAACCCCTTCAGCCCCGTCTGCATTGTTGGCGCTTCCTGCCGACTTTTGTGCGGTTTGCGTGGAGCGGCCTTACATGTGCAGTGTGCCATGCTAAAGCTGAGTGTGTGTACAGCACGAAGGTAGAAGTGCGATGATTAACTGTCTAAGGTTGATTTTGACAGCAGTTCACAAAAAAGAAGGGAGAAAAAAGGAAAAAAATGATTCTCATGAAGTTTGTTGAAGTCATTGAAACACACAAAAAGCCATAATCTTATTTTTGATGGAGGTAACAGACACTAAAGCAAGAATGATTTTTACATTGCTGTGCTTAAAACACCTTTTTAACCATTTGAGGAAATATGTTGCTCATGCAGCGATCCTTGTTCCTTTCCAAGCAGTTCTAGCAGCGTTCATCAGAATGACCAGCAGATTTCCTCTAATCTGGCATACCGCACATTCCCAATTTCCCACACTGATCCGCCACACTTCCATTCGGCTCAGCTGTGCTTCCCGCTGGACCTCAAGGCTCTGTTGTGAACACACTGTTGTTCAAACAGAAACGGGAGAAAAGCATTTGCATGTGACCGTAAAATCAACATGTTCAAACATAACTTACTCAAAAAAGAAAATAGTGAGAAATAACAAAACAAGGAGCAGTGTATTCCATGTATTACAGTTTTCCATTTTGTAAAAAGTTAAAAAGTAAAACTATCTCTACATGATCCTGAAATTGTATTGTGTTGATGTGACTGACTGTAGTCATGTAGTGACTTAATGTTAACATTTTAAGTATTATTTGTCATAGACTTTGATGTAATTTAGCATGCAGTCATTTCAATGAGCTGGGATTGGCATTCAGACTTCACATTGTCCTCAAAGGCATATCTAAAATCTTTTAAATCTATGCACTTGCATAAACAGGTCTTTGGGAACTCCCAGTAGAGTCGACACTCAGATGTATGAGGGTTGTGGGACACAAAGGCTTCCTCTCCAGTTTCTTGAATCTGAAGGCAGCCATGTTGTTGTTTTGAACTTCGTCTTCACGCCTTGACTGTCACACTCCACTGAGGCTGGAAGGGATGAAAAAAGGGGAGACCCTTGATGATGGAGGAGCTGCTGGCTGTGGGAGAGAAATCAAACCTTGGCCCTCCTGTATCTGGAAGTGATCCTATCAATATGACAAACCAGATGTTTCAGCTGCTGGTTGAAAGTAACGGCTTAATGGCTTAATAGCTTAAAAATAAGACTCATTTGTTCATAATATGAATAAAACTTTGTTACAGCAATAGTCCTTTTAAATTTTTAAAACCTATTGCTTATGGTAAGTTGAAAAAGTAAAACAGTACTATAGATTTTATAGTACTATATATATATATTTTTTTATAAATAATTGTAATTTTAAATAAGTAATATTTATTATTTTTTTAATAATTTTACTATTAAATAGTTGAAACTGATAAAAAATATGACTTTAGTATTTTGATCTGTTCTGAATGTAATTCTAGTGTACTGGTTACTTTAAATACAGTTTAGTTTTGAATATATCAACATTTCAGATGGTATTGTTATGTCACATGGCTTATTGAAACTGCAAATGACTCTCATTTATTATGCCAAAATAAAAATGTGGCTATTTTTGAATCAAAAATCCTGTTAAAAATGTCTATACTTGCTGTTCAATAAATTCTAAAAGATGGGCATGAAAGAGTACAACACAGTTTTGTTCCTGCCTCTGGTTCATTAGTACATCAGAAATAATACATTGGTCGCAATGCATTGTGGGATACGGTATTCTACACAGCATACTCTGTTTGGTACTGCACTCTTCAGTAAATGTAAAAGGTCTTGTGGGTATTCCATACATACAGAAAGTTTACATGCTGTGCATAGTATACATACCATTGGGCCAAGGTTTGGCTGGTTAGAATGTGCCATTTAGCCGCTAGTAGATGCCATAACCCTCCCACCATCTGCCATTGGTCAAAAAAACAGATGGTGCTCTTTCATATAAGACATGCTTACTCTTCTTTCCTTAACTGCATTACTTTAGCTTTTGATTGAAGCCAGTATTTGGGACGTCCACCCCCCTGTGTTTTCAGACAGTCTTTCTTTCTTTCCCATCACCCACCCTGGAGGTTCACATCCTCTCGCTGTTGGGTTTATTGCTGCTTGTTCAGGTGGACGGTGCGGATTGTAGTTCACAGTTTAACCTGAGGCACATAATTGCAGCTTTTGATTGTACAAGCAGATCTGGGATCAGTTGGCACTGTGCTGCTCTAAGTGTGATTGATGAGCTGGATGTGGGCACGTCACTGTCCAGAACACACACACCTACACACAAACACACACACAGGAGTGCAGCAAAGGGTCGCAGGTTGACTTCTGGTACAGAATTTAGAAAGTATTTGTCAAACAGTATTTGACAAAAGTCTGAATTTAGGAACTGACTCTGCTTCAAACTATAACCTGGAACTTTATTTGAATTGACCATACACCATAAAATATTAAAATAATGTTTTGAGTCACACAAGATATGTTTAGTTTGTTTTAATTAACTATTACAATTTTCTATTGGCAAGAAAAAGCAAGGTTCTGTTGGAGTTTTCACCTTTTACTATTTATGTTGTACTCTGAGGCAAGTAGAAAAGTAAAAATACTTTATGGCCCATAATTTTTAAATTTTAAGCTAGCTTTAAAAGCATTTCAAAGTTCTACAAAGACACGCCTCCTCCAACACGTTAACACATACTGTACATTGTACTGTACACAGGTAGGTAGGACATCTGAAATTCAATGACTGGATGAACATTTTATGGTCATCCACAAAATATATATTATATATATATATAACTATATTTAGACAAATTAGCTACCAGGATTTAATGAGAATTACACAAAAACTCACCACCCCTGCTTTCAAATATGGATTGTATTAAACCCTAGAACAATTTATTAAGGTTTTTTAATTTAATTCAGATTTAATCTGCTTCTTTACACTTCCATTGCTACTATAAAAGAAAGTCAATTGTAATTCAGGATTTAGGTTGGCATTCTCAATTCACTTTAAAATGGCCCACAGCTACAGTATCTGACAGTGTTTGTGCTGTGCTAGTTTATCAGGTGATTACCCTTGCAAAGAGGACACCAGTCTGCTAGTCTTCTTTTTCCACAGTCCGCCCCACAACTCATAGCCACTTGATCAGATGGCAAATATGCAGCACCGGAAGTACAGGAACACTCTATCAGTACGTTATCTTAGCTCCTGTTTACTCTGCTTGCCGTTATCTGTCACATGAGGGCCATTCGGTCACATAAACATGTTCCTGGAGAATCCTGGGAAAGCTGTGAGCCCCATGTGTTTAAACTGAGAGAGCTCTTATATCATTCTTATGAGCTTCATGCATTCAACTCAACCTTTTATGTCCTAATATGGACCTATAACCTAATATGTCAAATATATAAGCATAATAGCCAAAAGTATTTTATGGAATGATTTACTTTTATTAGCATTTGCTAACTGCCTCTCTCCAACATTATTCACATTTATTGTTTAGTTTTATCATATTTAAAGCGTCCTCCAAGTTTCTCCTGTCCTAATATCACTCTGTTCCAAAAACCTATTCAGGGAATCCTTGCTGTCTACTGCACACATTAGCTTGACTCACAGTTACAATCGTTTGGTGTTAACATGATGTTAACACACAAACACACACAAATAGTAAATTAAATAGTACAATTTTATTTAGAATAATGTAGGTATTTTTCTGTTTTTATGTAAAATCAATACCTATCATCTGCCATCTTGGATTATTTTTATGTTGCAATGCATTCTGGGATGGCTTTCTCTTTTGAGTGTATGTCTAAATATTTCAGGTAATTTAGATTTTAATAAATCAATGCATAAAACAGTACATTGTGGAAATATTCAGAAATATATTAATACTAATACTGTTTCATATATATATATATATATATATATGAAACAAAATACTTATATGTTTTTTATATTAATACCAGTTTTAAATCTGGACAAAATATTGCAGATACAAATCAATGCAGAAGCACTAGCGCTGAGAAAGACTGACTATAATGTTTTGTGGTATGCGTCAGGGCAAAAAAAATTGCACTTGAGCATGCTAGACAAACTCCCACACCAGCAGGTGGCAGTAGTCTGTTCAAACAGGGAACCTTACAGGGATTTGTGTAGCTTTTTTAATCCTGTCTGCAAAGCTGAAAATGGCATTGTCAGTTTTTGGTCGCACTCTTTTGGATTAAGAAGGAAGGAAACAAATAAGCGTGACAAATGTCTGTGCGTTCCCTCTTTACTCCATCGCTGGTCAACTCGTTTTTCTCATGCACTCATTCGCTAAACTACACAGCCAATCAGAGTCTTTCTTGCCAACGAATTCCGCCACATATTCAAGAATCAACGGAAAAACGTCTGACGGCATCCAACCAATGATGCAGAACAAAGACTGACCGATGCTCAAAAACCACCTGACGTTGCCCGACTGTCTGCTTGGTGTGTCCCGGGCTTAAGACGCAAAACATCTGGAGTTTAAACTCCACTGTGTTTTCAGCAGCAGTTAATAAAGGACGCTACTCACTCTCCGTCCAGATCTAAAGTCTCGTCCGCAGGGTGCAGATGGGCTGTGGTGAGCTCCTCTTCAATGAAAAACAGACCCGGTGGCAAATCAAAACATCCTCCACAGAATTAAGCATATTACGACAGGAACAAACAATCTGCTCTGATGACCACGGATAACTGTCGGGCCCAGCATGCTGATTGAAAGCAATGATACCACCACATTGGCATTGTGAGCCATTTTTTTACTTAGGAAGAAGGTTTGGAGAAGTACAGGAAGAAGAGGGGAAGGGGTGATTGGATGTCTGCTGTAAACTCAAACTTTGCTTGTTTCTGAATGACAGGGCCCAAGCGTAACTATCAGTAAATAAAAAGTGCCTGTTAAATTAACTACGAGACGAGTCCAACAGGAATCACTGGCGGCACTTCCTGCCTCTCAGAGGCCATAAACAAGCCTTAAACAAGCCAGGCTGGCTCCAGCTCATATCCCGCGGCAACAGGCGGGGTCATGGTGGCCCCAGCTGCCCGTCTTCTCTGTAGGGGGCCAGGACGCTGTGACAACATGGAAAAGACCACCACAACCAAAAAAGCTGTTTATGCCCTAATCCTAATGTTGACTTTTTGAGAATAACAAACTAGTTTACTTATAATCAATTATAAGCAGTCAAGTATTGTGTATCTGGGTGTTTATTTACCTCAGTGTCCTTCTTTGATAAATGTAAATCGGTCCATTTAGATTTGGCCCCTGAAGCTGGGAATGCCATCATGTTACACTAAATGTTATGGGGGTTATTGTAAAGCAATTTCTGTTAAGTCATAAAAGCCATTTTGTGTTTCCTAAACATCATTGAGTTTTATGGCACTGGCGTCAGTAGAAAATGCCACTTGACAGAGCCGGCGGGGGTAGGGAGGGGGCGCGTGGATTGGGGCTTGACCCCAAGTTTCTTTCACCTATCCAACACTAACTACCCCATCTGCTACTTCTAAATAATTGACTGGAGCACGCCAGAAAAAAATTTAGTTGAGTTATGGTCGGCTGACAAGGATGTAGACTGAGCTACGTGAAATAACAAACAAACCCTTAAAAAAATAAAGAAAAAAATGAGCTCCTTTCTAAAGCCGCTCTTGCTCTCCTGATTCAGTACAAAACACACCAACAGTTCAACGTTGTTGCCTCATACAGCCTCAGAAACTCAGAAATTTCCTAAAGGCTTTTCCAAGCTGCTTATGTGTATGAGCAGCTTGTACAGTGTTGCAAATTATTTTACCAAAAGTATTTGCACAGTGACTGTATCGGTTTACAGAAATTCACTTTGCAATCAGCCGTGACTGTGATCACACGCTTGTGGATGGTCTGCACACCGTGCTCAGTCACAGAAGTCCGGCTTAGAAAAATGTTCCACCTCAGCTTTTTCCCCCTCCTGCAGTTGTTTTCCCAAACACCGGATTTTCATTTGGAGTTTGGGAGGGAGCAGTGCTGACAGTATTTATAGCCTGGTGTTCTAACCAAAATTATCAGTGTACCACAAAATAACTTCCTTAGTCCTGGCCACAAAATAACAGGATGCCTTCAATTGTGCGTATTTATTAATTTTAGCAAAGGATTGCTAGTTTTATAAATAGCTATGCTCCTGCGGCCCTCCGAAGTCGGCTGTATAAACTTCCTCTCTGGTTCTCCTCCTCCTCCTCACTGGGCCTTCACAGCTGGAAAAAGAGTGGGTGCTTGAACTCCAAAAACACTCGTTCTTCCCATGGGCCACACCGCCGCCCTGTGTTGTCGTCTGGCCTCCATTAGGGCTCCATTCCATCAGGTCGAAGGTGGGAGGTCAAAGGTCACAGTATGGTAATGGCTTAACTGGGGGGGTCTTTTATGCTTGACTGGTCATCACCACCTTGTACAGGCACCCCGGTGACCTAAACCTCAGCTACCTCCAAATTAGCGATGTGCAAATTTATATATATTCAGAATTAGTTAGTCAGGTTTTGACAAACACCAACTTTAAGAACACTACACTGGTTTCAAGTTTACCTTACTTTGTTTGGTGTTTATAGATTGCATTTACATAAGGTTACATGTGTTCTTGATTGTTTTGGCAATACTGTAATATGAAATATGCACATTTTGATTGAAACCAAATTCATAAGACAGTGTATAATATAAGCTAGCATTTTCCCCTATTTTCACTTTAATTGTTAAACATCAACATCATCTGTTTCCATTTTGAAAGTAATAAACTATTCCATAAATAATAAGAAAAACTTCCAGTATGCATCTCATTTTTCTTTATATAGGCTATCCAGTTACATTGATTTTAAAAGTAAACTGTTTACTTATGTTTAATTAATCATAGAAAAGTCAATGCTTGTAAAATAGCAGCACTAAACTCTCTGTCTAGGAAGCACCATGTAGTTTTACAACCTTGAGCACAAGGCTTGTAATGTCAGAAGGAACTGTAAAGCTGTCAACCCTGTTACCGTCAACCCTGTTACCTTACTGCAGCTAAAACTGTATCCCTACCTAGATAAAATGTATTCATTTAACTTGAATTTACACAATACTGTGATTTACACCTGAAAAATATCTGAAATCTTGCACAAAATCTTGCAAGTCCAAGTGTTCCACACTGTTCCAAAAGGCACATTTTAGTAGAATAAACCAGGTGTTCCAGGTACAAGAGATGCATGATAACATTCATGCTACTGGATGTGCCTGTCTGTTAAAAAATGAGACATATAGTAGGAAAATATTACCTCATGAGCAGGACCAGCGATGTTTCTTGCGCTTATTTGAACTGTAAATGTACCCCTCCTTCTCTGGCCTGTTTTCCAGGTCTGTGCTGCTCTGAACAGTGCCTCTGGGTCAATAAATCTCTGTGAGGACATTTCAGCACAGCGCTGAGTGCGTCTGCTCAGTGCAAATATAATAGCAGACCTTCCACCTGATGAAGATGTTAGCATATGTGCTGCAGTTCCAGTGCTATTAGATACAAACACTATCATGTTTTTTACTTGCCAGCATTGTAAACAAAGACCACTAGTGAAATGTTTCTAGTTAAACTTCTTTTATTTAATTTTAAAGGTTACCTCACATTTCATTGTTTAAAATGTAAAAATAGCTTCAGGTTTAAATTAGATTTTGGCACTTCAGATTTTCATTTGGACCAAGAACCTGTCTTGGAAATATTGATTTTTGAAGTATTACAAGTTGAAGGAAACTCAGGAAAACCACAGAGAGCAACAGTTAAACTCAATAAATGAGTAAAGGTGCATCAGTCCACCACATTAACAATTCTACATAACACTGACATGTATGTGTTGGTGGCACAACAGTGAAACAATTTCTCACAAGAAGCATCTGTGGTAAACTGTGAGATCTCTAGTCAGACTTTAGAGTAGGGTTTTATTGCATAATATAATTTTTTAGACCCAAGCCACCTCAGGTCTTACATGAGCATATACCAGTGTACTCACAGGTATCCACCCTGACTCACTTTTACTAATATTTCCCAATTACGTGCAAGTATTTCTAAAGCAATTTCACATCACAGTGTAGAATTTGTAATTCAGTCAGATAAGCTAATTGGTTGAGGCTCTGTATGCTTTTGCAAGCCACTGTTGTAACAATTCCTTCCAAAGACGTCTGTTTGCTGGAGGTACATTATGGCTTGAAATTCCAAACGTGTTGTACTTTGTCAGCTAAAATATTCAGGTCAGGCAACTGGGCCACAGCTACATGGGCTATTACACAAACTGTTGTCCATGTATCCGCAGCAGTTCACATCTCAGGGAGTGTGTCTTTGTGTGTGTTTTAAAGCAGTTGCCGGGTTGCACAACCATTTTGAGGCCGGCTGCTTTCGAGGCCTGGCTGCACTTGTTAATCCCAACTCTTTCCTGCTGTCAAGTTAACAAAAACAAACAGATAATTTATCTATGTTGTGGAGCACACGGAATCTAGCTCTGGGGGATGTGCGCGTCACGGTGACCTCATCTTCGGCGAGAAGCGTTGGTTTGTCTCCCGCTGCTCATCAGCTAACACTTTATTTATCCTGACGGAAGAATGCTGCTCTCCAGACCTGGCACGACACATCGGTGAGGAATCTGTCTGCCAGTTGAAGCTGGTGCCTGATGTCATTGTGCGATCAGCCTCAATCAGATTCACCACAATGAAATAAACTGCAGGGAAATGCAGATTGTAAGTAGGGCTGTCGATCGATTAGAAATTGAATGATTTGCATGTTATGCACATTCATTAATAGCAGTTAATATCATAATTAAAAACTTAAACACATTACAGTTTTGTGGCAGATAAAAACAATGACAAATTAACCGTTGTGATGACAAATAAACATAGCAATAAACAAATTAACATTTTAAATTAAAAGTAGTTTTATACAGGTAAATTTTTGCTGTATTTCTTATTCCTTATTTCTTATTTCCTATTTTCTTTCTATTTCATATCACTAGCCTACAGCTCATAACAAGGTAGACTTTGATATCTGTTCATACAACATGCATTATTTTATATCTAGAATGTTCTTTAATGGTTGGTTTATGTTCACATGAAGACGGACATTTTGACAATTATCTAACTATATCTTTTAAGACTGTTTTAATATTTGCATGATCCCAACCCCAGTTGATATAGACTGGTAGAACTGGAACTTAAAAGTAAAGGTGCTGAAAAGGGTTCTTTGGAATGGTTATTTTTGGTACCATAGAAGAACCAAGTTAGTTTAATTTCAGGCATACATTTTTAAAGAACTGTTTATTTTCTTACCTTTTGTATAATCTGCATAACCTTTTCTTACTACAGAAAACATTTTGTCCAACAGAAAGGTTCTGTGGATGTTCTGTATGGAACCATACAGAATGAGAAAGAACCTTTCAGGAAGCTTTATTTTTAAGAGTGTAAAGAAGGTTCTGACAGACAGAGATGTGTAAGATACACCCTCTTCTCTCAATCTTATCTGCTCACTTTTTTGCAGATTATCTGCAGCCAACCATTTGCTAACAATTTTAAGTTGTAGGAACGTTTTTCTAATGTTTTTATGAAGTAGCAATGTTAAAAAGCAATTTTAAAAGTTCTAAGAATGTTTAAAACATTCAGCTTTTAAACATATTTCAAGAACATTTTTAAAAACTTTGCTAACTAATGTTAGCTAATGTCCTAAGAATGTTTTCTGTAATCTTGGATGTTAATTTATTTAAATTCCAAATCGGACAGAGCATGTTTGCTTTACTTTATTCTAGTTTATTTTATGATCATAAATTGTTTAGTCCTGATTACTAAATACTGTCATTAATACCTGTTCATTTGCTCTGTTTCATTTCTTTGAAAAACCCTAAGCATAATAAAAAGGCTCTGTGTGCACAAACCCTTAAAAAGCAACAACTAGATAAGTGTACTATCACATACCTTTTCCTGTCTTTAGAACCAGACATCCTGCTGTCTTTACTGGGTGACCACAAACTAGCCTGACTGGCCCTGGATTAGGTTAATTATTTCCCTCTGTTAATTTTACCTCCTCTCATTCTCTCTCTCCCCCTCAGACAAGGAGCAGGGGTCACCTCTGTCTTTTTTACAATACCTCCTTGTGCAGGAGTCTGATATACAGAGTGCGAGTCAGAGAGGGCAGCCGACAGTGGAGACTGGCGCTCCCTGGATTCAGGCACTGCTCAGCCGGGGCTAATAAATCTGAATGTTAGTGTGAAGCTAGAATGATCTATAAAGTGCTAAGTGATGCTGTCTGCTCCTCCTCCGTCGCCCGTAGCCCTGTGTGGAGTCGTTTTTGTGACTCCATGTGTGCACTATCCAGTCGTCTACTAAATGAGCTCCCTCCAGCCCCGGCAGTGAGGCAGCAGGGAAGGGCTGAGGAGTTTGGGGTAGAATGACAATAGATGCTTTAAAAGGCAGTAAACTGCATTGTGTGAATTAAGATACTTTCGTCGTACCATTAACATGCTTTAGATTGCAGTCTGTATGTAGGATCAATGCTCTGGTCACATCTAATGAAATGAGTGCAATAAACTTTTCATCAGTGTATTTAATAAATAATCAGATTTCACATTAAGTTAAGGTTAAATGTTCTGAAATATTTACTAAAATTACATTTACTTACCCTTAATTTTTTGGTTTTCTTATCTTTTTGGTTCATACCTAGTGATGCACTGAGATCTATGTGTAAAATTATAGTGTTCCAACTGTAGTTACAGGTAAACACTGAGCACTACTGAGAGAACTACTGTAAGTGTGCTGTTACATTAGCAACAATTGCTGTGCTATTACTTAGTGGCTGTGTTGGTCCACTGGCCCCCTGTGCAAAAATAGAGGAACATGCAAAAATGTTTTCTGAAGGAAACCTCGGTCTTGTGTGGGTTTGTCTCCAACATGCATTCAACCAAAAATAGACCAAATTTTAGCCTTGATGTAATTTAGACCAAGCTAAACCACACTTTATACCTCATCTGTTTCAGAAATCCACAGCTGAACTCCGTTTCAGGTTTTCTGTGTTACGGTAAGCATTGCGATACTAACCCCCGGATCTGCGGATAACATTTTGCAGCATGTAAAGTAAAACAATCTACATGGACAGCGTTTGACTGCGGAAATTATTCATTAACAAACTTGGGTTTTACGGTCATATTTTTCTCATGTTGGCTCTGAAAGAACAACTATTGCCAGAGGAAACGTCCTGGCTGCTGTACGACTCACAGTGGAAGGATACAGTGTCAGGCAGGACGGATGACCTGTTTGGCCTGTTATGGCCAAATTTCTTCTCTTTTCTTTCTGTTCCTTCTACCTTCATTCCACAATCAGAGATACCGGAAAAGATTTGAAAATAGAACAAATTGCTCAATGAAAAAGTCCCTCGGGCTCTTGTTTGCTGTTTATGTCCTTGTGAGAGAGGCCTTAGCTGGCTTGACCATGTTTGCCCTGATCCACAAACTGTTCCACCCCCCTCTGGGACGCAAGCCATGTGCTTTGGAGGAAAACCACACAAGAGAGAACTAGCAGGGGGTAGAACGTTCCAGAAAAAGCCGTGGCCGCTCTGAGCCAAGACACCAGCGAGAAACCCAAGTGGATGTGGTGAAAATGTCAAATTACCAAACGGGAAATGGAGGGAAAACCTCAAGGCAAATGAGAGCAGCTAGACGCATTGGGGTTGTGCAACACACTGAGCTGTGTCTAGGACCAGAGGTCCATGTTACATTTAAGTTGATCTGATTCAAAAGCTCTGGCTTGTACTAGTAGTTGGAGATGAACTGCATGCAAAATGATAGAGTCCAGTCTTAAAGGTCAAGTGAGTGCTTTTCCAATGTCAAAATTATATGCCATCTAATCATGCATTGTTAAAAATATAAGCAATAACTGTGGTGTTATCAAAACATTGCTCTGTTTGACTGGAACAGAAGCGCTGTCTCAATCAATGGCGTGAGTTTGGGGCGGAGCTATCCGTTTGTCTGGCCAATGACAGGTGGGGGTAGTGTTTGAGTAACCTGTTTAAAAAAGCAGTTGTTATTTTTGTTGTTTTTATGCTGCTAGTAGCACACAAATCACACACTTCACCTTTACATTAATAGGTCAGCCAGAAATTTACTACTTAGTCTGTGGATTAGCATAGGTAAAATGTTGCAGAATATTCTTGTCACTCTTTTCCAAATAATTAAAGTAAATTAGGACAGTGACTCTGAAGTGCCAAAAGTAGCCAAAAACACTGACAGTTCTGTTAAAAACAGGCCTCATTCACTACAGGAGGCCTAATGCATTATAAAAGAAAATATCTTTTAAAAAGATAACAAAAAATTAAAACTACATCGCTGAATGACAACTTCTAATATTAAAGTAAGTGTGTGTGTGTGTGTGTGTGTGTGTGTGTGTGTGTGTATGAGAGAGAGAGGTTTATTTGAAAGAGACAGTATCACTCTTTTACAACAGGCAGTGGCTAACACACCAAAGAGATGCACAACGGCTCCATCCATGCCAGTTTAAGAGGACAGAGACCGCCAACAGTTTCCTCTGCACTCTATAACAAACAGAGAGGGGCCGGGCCCTCAGGGCTTCCTGCGTCCCACACACAGCCAGCAAATAAACACAATCACGTTTTTTAAACGTTCAACTACTTCCCCTCCACATTTCTTCTCTCTGTTTCTTAGAAACGCTGCTCGGCTAGCTACGTAACAGTTTTCTCCGAAAAGGAATATTGCATTCCTTCATGCATGCAGTATCCAGATGACAAAAACATGGAGTGAAACATTTTAAGCTGTCTTGTAAATACACCTTCAGCCCAGTATATGGTTCATATTTTGCACATAATCTGATTGTGTGGTCAGATATTGAGTAACAGATGTTAAACATTGCAAAAAACAAGGCCTTTACAAAAATAAGGCTACTTGACCCATGTTTCAGTCTTTTAAAAACTTCTTTAATATTAATAGTTATTTAAAGATCTTATAATTATTGCACTTGCAGCTTTTATGATTTGAAATACTGCTTGTATTAATTAAGATAGTACAGGCAAATTTGTACTTTTATTTTGACAAGCTACAGGACAATTTACAATAAACTAATGAAGGCAAAACACTGAAGAGAAAGTGATTCAAATGGATTGAATTTCATAAATGTCTCTAATTTTTAACCTAAACCATTGATAACCATTGGCAGCTCAAATATTTGAAATCTTGTTAAATGTTTCTTTAAATCTGCCTGTTGAAAGTTAAAGGTAAACAGTTTAAACAAAGCAGATTGTAAATTGCAGACTGCTGGCCTAAATCCTGAGGCCTGTAATAGAAAATGGCTTATAAACATCCGGATCTGCCTTCAGTAATGGTTACACTTTAACTAATAATTATCCTCCACCTTTGTGCTACTCTTCACTGCTTTGTAAAGTCATAATTGAATTATGACCCTGTTTTCCTGTTGAAAGCTGAATCCTTCTCCACTGTGTAAAACAAAACCATGAAAGACCTCATTCACAGTAATAAATAAAACAACTGGAAAGTGAGGAATTCTGTTCCCATGTGCTGCTGTAAAGAAAACATACCTGAGCAAATTGTAGGCAGATAAATCTCAATTTAAACGTGAGGAGAGGTGAACTGGTTTAACTGTCAGGTAAATAAGAAATATCTAACCCTTGTTGTTTGAGGAGGGCTAATTGTTTTTAATGGACAAATGGAGGAGTATTTAACTGTCTGGTAATGTTATATAGTAGGTTTTTAGGCCAATGTTTTCATTGACTCTGATAATGAAGTTTGCTTCAGACATATGAGTGTGCATGTGAACACACACACACACACACATATATAAAATATTATAGGAGAGTTTGTGTAGTGTTTCCCATTGACAATTTTGCTTGCATTGCCATGCATTGGCTGAGAGGAAAGTGGCTGTATTTGCTTACAGAAGAACCTTTTAAGCCAGAGTGCAAATGTCAAGTTTACTCAACAGTGCTGTGTACACTACCTTCAAACTGTGCCAGACAAGCAACAAATCATTAACATCTCAATTGTTTCTCAAATTTAAATTGAGACTTCTTGTGCTTCTTAATGTTGTTTCTGAGGAAGTTCCCAAGTTCCACAATGTCTCAAACTGATTCGCCAAGACATGAGTATACACAATAAATATGAACAATAAAGTATGATCAAAAGTTTCAAAAACAGAATTATTTATGATGTAGATAGACAGCTATGCTATCATCATTCATTTTATAGCTCTACTTCAATGTCAAAAATGTACTTTATAATTAAGGGACATTATTTGTTTCCAAGTTCCAATAAAAGTATCTTATGTGCATAAAATGTCAATTAAAATTAGGCTATTAAACTAATTATATTGTCATATATATGAAATAAGTAATCACCATTTTCAATTCCATATGAAAGAATTTTATTTATTTTATTTCTTGTTTTTTTATTTATTTGTTCAATGCAGCAGCAGAGTGTTGTCACAATTGATGGTCTAACACATATGGTCTAAACTCTGCCTGTATTCAGACGTAATTAAAAAAACTCTCATCTGATAGAACTCCTGACATTTCCTGTTCCAGAAAATACAGCAAAGCTTTCTAATGGGCATCTTGCTCGCAAACAAGCACACAAACAAGCGTTTCTTGTGCAGTTAACAATGCGACCTTTCTTTGCCACAAACTGCTTATGTCATCTCTACGTTTTGACATAATGTGTGTGTGCTCGCGCAGTCACGCACGCTAATCAGCGCAGTGAGGGTTCTTATAGATGCGAAAGTGTGCGTTACCAAACATCTAAATGCATGTCAAAGTGAGATTTTGCATATTTTCATGCTTACGTTACAATTTACGTGCCTAAAAGTCACAGTGTGTTTTGCAAGCCCTCGCAGGCATTGGCAAGGAAAGCCCACCAGGCACACAGTCAGCCACTGGGATCAAACGGTTCCAACAATCACTGCACAATTAGCAATCATGCTTAATGCACTCCCACTAATTTGGGCCAATCATCTGCTATTTCCACTTAATGCCCACATGCTTGTGCTTTCATCAACCCTCGGTGCATTTAGTCAGGTGAATGATTACGGTGCTTAACGCTGCTCTTCTGGAAGCGTCTATTTTAGGAAACGCTTCATCTGGCATGTGCTGACAGATGCCGTCATGTTTTAATTTATGCGCATAACACAAATACGCAAAACAAGATGTTTGAGGGTCGTGAGGCAAAAATAGTTTAAATATAACGTTATTTTGGGATAAAGACTCTTAATGACTCATTCTTGTTGCTACCAGAGTTTTGGTTATAATAATATTAATAAGTTTGCTTATGAGGCTTGGTTTTGGAATATTCATTATGTCAAGTGACATAATATTGGCCTTGCTGAACCTCTAGGCATAGTAGATTTTAACTGGTGAGATTCTCAGAACCGTATAATGGCAGATACGGACGCTGCATTTACCTGTCCGCACCTGCACGCTCTTCCCCATGCGTCTCGTGCGGCCCTGCATCCAGCTGAATGGCTTTTTCATCTTGATCTAGTTAACCTGCGACATGCTTCCTTTCCCCTGGTGAAAAAAAACATCCTGGATAAATATTTGAGTAGGCGGTGTGAGCGCGCTCAGTCCCGGTGCTCTCGCAGGCCCTTCCTGGCCTGTGTCAGCCAAGATTAATGTAGATTCACTTATGCACTGGGATGGGAGGTGCACAAACACACACGTACATACTCACATGCTTCTCCGGCGGATCTTCTGCGCCCTAAAGTTTGTAGAAGTATTAGATAAGGAATTTGTGAGGAAAGATGATCATGGAAATGTCATTTTGGCTGACAGGTTTACATAGAAAAATTCAAAATTAGTGTTTGTGGAGGAAGAATTAGACGATATGGAGATAAACTGCATTTGTTGGGCTTGGGTGGGTGGAAATTTCTTCATGCGCTATTAGGAACGGATTCCCCAGATCAGCACTGGCACTATTTTGGTGGAAAAAGGGTAACAGTTAAGCATTGTATGGCTGGGCAGAGTCTGTCGCAGATGGGCAAACTATTGGGCTGGACAGAGTCGCCTTTGTCTGGATGCACCCATCGCTTAGCAGGTGCTTTCAAATAGTTTGTGGCTCTCCGGAGGTCAACTCGTGAATAAGTGACCTCGTAAATAAGTGAATGAGTGCTTGTCTATATCTATTAGTTGGTTAAAGGTAAGCTGTATGTTAGCCAATTGCTAAATTATCACCTTCTGAACTTTTTAAAGCTAGCATATGTTAGGAATACTTTGTCAACATTCTAGCTGTCATGAAACGTATATATGATTGATTTGGAATGCTCTGCCTGGCAGAAACCATATTTTGCTATTTGCACACTATTGCTATTTAAACTAAGTTTTAAGCTAGCATATTGCTAATATAAAAACAATGAGACTAACTTAAAACTTAAACTAAGTATTAGCATATTGCTAATATAAAAACAAGCAGCACACACAAATATTCATTAAAATAAGTACACAGTATCCTGGAATAATTATAAATAAAGGATACATGCAACACTAAGTTGTCTTAAAAGGCAACACAATTAGTTGCTTAACGTTAAAACAGCCTTGACAAATGCATTCAGAGAACAGCTATTGTGCCTTAGCACTCACAAGGTTTTTTGAACAAAACTGTGAGTGGAATGCTGTGTTTGTCAGCAGGAAGTCAGTGGGTTTGGAGGAACTACAAGTAGGAGGCGACACGGGGTGAAAATTTCTTAACGGTTTTAAGAAAAAAGACAGCAAGAGATTAGCGATTAAATCTAATATTTGATGTGATGGACTGCCAGGCCAGTTTTGAGGAATGGATCTCAAAAAGCAAGAGTACTGTGACCTACCACATCCTCGCTTAGAAGCCAACACTTCACACACATACCCGGCTGCTCCACATTCCTGGGTCACAAACCTCACTGTGTTCCCTTGAGGCACAGCCTATCTCCGGTCTGGATAAATTCAATGTGTTTTTGCCTAGTTATTTACTTGCAACAAATGTATAACACTCTTGCAGTGCAAAGGTATACGTGGTTGTATTGTTTTACTCTATAGGCTTTGCTCCTATGAGCTCATTTCCCATACATGCATTATGTGCATGTACGTGGAAGTCTGACATGAAACAGTCTTATTAGCTTCAACACACTTAAACCAATAGGAAACCTACTTGAGCAATTGTTATACAAGCATATTCCATACCGCAATGGCAAGCAGTGGTGATATATTTCAAGCTGTGGTCACCACTTAAATGCAGTTCTCGCTGTGGCATTCCTTTGAATGTCATTGTGGAAAATGCTTACTCCATCGGTATGACTTAGAAAGCAGAGGAATTCTCACCAGTCGAGTTTCAAGGAGAATGTGGTACTGTGGTGTGACATTGCAAAAATCTTTACTTCCTGGGTGTTAAAAACCTGTGTACATCCTGTGTTTTCCCACAGCTTTCCTGAAATTCCTGGTGGAGAGTTTAAAGGGTCATAGCGTGAGGAAATCAAATTGTCCCTGATGAAATTAAAGAGCTTAATGTACTTCTAAAATATTCTAAACCTGAAACTTCCTCCCCAGTTCAAGTAGAGCATTTTTGAACAGGACTGCAAACACAGCTTGTTTTGAATTTCTTAAACTAATTGACACATCAATGCTTTAGAATATTAGTGCATTTAGCAGATGCTCTTATCCAAAACAACAAGTGATAACAAGTGATAAATCATAGGAAGGCAATAACATGAAAAGTGCTGAACAAAGTTCCAGTAAGTGTTTGAGACAAAACACCTGCTGAAGGAGACCAAAAAGACAGGTTTAGCATTTTCTTGAATATTCTGATGGATGTGGCTGACTGGACAAAGTTCAAAAGATCAAGGTGGAATAAAAGTGAAAGAGCAGAAAAGTGATTTTATGCCCTTTGAAGAACGTACCACAATGCTCTGCTCATTCACTGACCACAGGGTTCTGCATAGGCTGTAGTTAGTTAGTGGTTTTGCAAGTTTATGCTTAACAAATGCTTTTTCTGTTTTACAAGGTTGACTTGGAAAAATTCTTAGATGGCTTGGGGAGAAAAATAATGAGTGTTCAACAAACTTGGCAGACTGTGTACTTTTAATCAGTCATATCTCATGACATTTGTTGTGTCATGCATCAGGAAGCCAATGTGTGGCTCAAAGGATGTTTGTAAAACTAAGGCCGATCGCACCCGCTGTTTGTTCAAGTGTGGTAATCCATGGCTCAGTTTGCTCAAAGTCAAAGTTTGCCTTTCTTATCATTGCCAGAACACCAGTTCGTATAGTTCAGGAGAGACGGGCATAAAACAGGCCACCAGTTTCCTCCTCAGAGGGTTTTGGGTTTGAGTAGCTTTACTTTTAATCAGATTGGCCCGGTGCCCACAGGTCGCCCACGCAGCAAGAGCAAAAAAGACAATTGATACATATGCTTGCACCCCACCCCCCTCTGGAGTGTGACAACAAAGCGTCTTTGTAACCCCACTGCAAAGACACAGTGGACCTTTATCTGTGAGTCTAGTGCATCCAAAAGAAGAAAAACCCACAGAACCTTTGTTCAGCTGGCTTCCTGTGAGGTCATGCATATTACATAAGGGCCAGCTTCCTGTTGTACTGACCTGGTGCTTTCAGACTAGACGCTGGAAGGTGTTTCTCAGCTGTGGACATGTCTGACTACCTTTGTTGTGACATCCTGTGGCAACTTCCTTTATAGAGATTAACTGCTTTTTCATACATTGTGTTTTTCTCAATAAACAAACAAACACACAAAAATGTACCTAATTATTAACAGCATTAGCAATGCAGTCACATTTCATGATATCTGAGGCCAATTTTAGTGTGTGTTTAGGGAAATTGTTGTAAGATTGGTTGATGAAATATAATAATAATATCTCAAAGTCAGTGCTATGGTCATTATGGTGGCTTTTGAAATTGCAGTTATAAATACCTCACAGACTTCCTGCTCACTCTTTGTGTATATTGTGGCTTTACCTTGAAGTGCATTTCAATACACTTGCTTATTCATGAGCCTGGGTTGCAGAACTTGTTTTCACTGTGGCCTAAAAGTATTTGGACAATAAAATCACACTTAAAATGCATAATTGCCATTTTATTAGATCAAACCAAGACAAAATATCAAACCAAATATTTAAACATTAAACAAATACACTTTTCAAGCAAAAGCACAAATGAAGGTGTTTTGAGGTGAAACATCTGATTTTGAAATGTATTGGAAAAGCTGATGTGATGAACTGCATTGGTTAAAAATCATTGCTTAATGGCAGATGCTGTTCTGCAAATGGGTGGACATTATGTTATTCAATGTAATGAAATTCATATTTTATTTGTATTTGTTTTGGATTAAGCACGATTCACTTTCCTGTGTTGACGGATTTCCTATGGAAACAGGAAATTGTAGTGGCACATATTCAAGGTCCAATGCTATTGTTTTCCAAACAAAACACTGTACAGTTTACGCTATTTCCACAAAGCACACTATATATAGATTCACTTGAAGTTAAAAGACATGAATTAGATTAGACAATGGATTAGAAGCTGTAAAATTTTCATTGTGAGTTTGTTTGGTTCTTTAAAACTTTTTGGGGCCATGTAAATTCTGTGAGAACCATTATCACATTTTTGGTAGCATGAACCTTGTACATGTTTTTGAAAATGCGATGGAGGGCTGAGGACGTGTCGAGCGGGCTGCAGCTGTTCTTGTGTGAGCGCCATGCGTGTATAAAATGTCTCTGTGGTCGTGTCAGTGTGTACACCAGAGGAAGTGTTTGGCTTTTGACAATGAGCTCCCTAGGAATGCACCACTGCTGAGGCCAAGTGGGCGTGTTGCAGCTCTGATATCGAAAGCCAAGTTTGGTTGGTTCCATTCGCTTCGGCGCCTCGGGGGGCTGCTGCGCTCAGTGGAGGGGCCCACAGACGACAGGCAGGCCTTGTGTGTGTGTGTTTGCACACGTGTGTGTGCTTGCCGTATTGATGCATAATTCATATAAATCTAAAACATAACACAAACTATGTTATCATATAATACTGTTAAAAGCATAATATTAATGCATTGTCATTTGACTGCCACAGTTTTTCACTGGGATTAAACACAAGACAACAGCATTTGGTATTTTATCATGCAATGTTGACAGGAAAGAATCTTTCCATTAGGACATGGCATATTTATGGGGCCCGAGTAAAAGAGTTTTTGTAAGTCAGCTTTGCTATGCGTTTTACAACTGTCTGCATTTGGAGCACTAAAAATCCATTCTGGCCAGGTGTTAGCACAGTCCAGGCCTCTGATACAGACCGGCAATAAATGGTGATAAGAAGTGCTTTCCGGAGTGCTGGTGGAGAGGGGAAATGATGCAAGACAGTAGCCCTTTGTTTAAAATGTTGCTTGCTTGGGCTCGTGCCATGGAGTTTGCAAAATGAGTGTCAAGCGGGTTTGCACAGAAACTTTTGGCCCATTCTCAGGGTCATCGCTGTCTGTCCTTCTTTCTCAATGCATCTTTATTCATCCAATCTCAGATGTTGTTTAATCATTTAAACTGTTTTAAATATTTATATCTATATTGTTCTGTACTTGTGTGTGAGAGAAACAATGAAGCAATTATAATATAAAGATAATTTAATTTTATAGGTTAATTTGTTAATGTTGTAAACAATAGATCATTAAATTAAAGCATCAATTAATAGTTAAAAAGAGGCAGAAAGATGGTAGAAAGTTTGTTTTAGTGGAGAAAATTGTATTTTATTTTATTTTTTGCTGTTATTAATTGATTGTATTGATTTAATGTAGACAAAGACCAAATTAAGATTAAGTCACCAAGTGCAAAAGGCTGCTTACTGACTAAACGTACCAGACCAATTTACATGTCTGTAGTACTTGTCTGTCTTAACAGTATGAACTTATCTACTCAGATTTGTCTGATAAACATTTAACACCTCAACTAAAAACAAATGACTAACTGTTCCATTCCACTGTTTTTATTCACACATTGTTTGTGTCTGGCCACAAAAAGGGCGAGTTATACTCTCATTCACTTTAACTGAATGTCCATGATTTTACAAAATACCTCCTTTATTTGCTCATTTGGGAAAACTGAGGACAGCTTGTTTCTGATTGACTTTAGTGTTGAGATAGCGTTACAAAACATCCTGCACTTGCTGTTCCCAGCTATGCCAAACGTACATTTCATCAGTTCCACACACACACACACAGGATTTAGAGGAAGCACCATGAAAAATCTCACCTCCTGATCCCCCACCTCGCTAATCACTGCATTTCACTCTTGTTTGCCTCTCTGATGCATTGCATTCATAGCAGAGAGTGGTGGAGAGAGACAGAGAGAGAGAGAGAGAGAGGGAGAGA